>CAUYUJ010014227.1:715357-910357 GCA_963575745.1 Prorocentrum cordatum
GTGTCGCACCACACCCACGCGCATGGCCAGAACGCGCGCAGTTAGGATTGCGCCGTCGGTTGGGACCTGCATTGCTGCTGATTGCGTTTGTGGAATATCTTATACGTTTGCGCTGGTCGAGTCGGCGCCCCAATCGCCGATCGGTATTTCCCTGGGGGCATTCGGGGGAGGCGCGGGGCACGCCCGCATCCGAATGATCATTTTTTGTTACGCCCTTTTGGGAACAACCATGCCACTTGGCAGAAGGTCCCGCCAGCGAGGCTTAGATTCCTGCTGTTTTTGTTTCGGTTGATTTCCGATCGCGCGGGTGTATACTATAATCGGTTGCTTTCTTTTTTGATCAAGGCTCGTTGATGCACGAAGACTTTACCACTTGTGTTTCGAAATCTGCCGCGCCTACCTCTGCCGCGCAATTGCCCAGCGACCCGCAGCAACGCGGGCCCCTGGTCGGATGCGAATCGCCCGCTGAATTCGAAAACCTACGTGTTAAGCTGGCCGTGCGCCGGAATCTTGCTCCGGAAACTGTGTCGCGACCCGCGTGGGTAGGAAACTGCGTATCGCTTGCGAGATTTGCTGGCGTCGTGATCCCCCGCTCACATTCAAGGGTTGCCGCGGCAGGGCGTTCGGCAAGCAAGCGGCGGCAACGCGCAAACCGTGACCAGAGAAACGAAGGCGCCGAACGCAGGTAACGCGCGCTGCTGGTGCGACCTGCGCGGGCACCCTTCCAGGCAAATGCCCGTGCAATCTTCTTCTGAAGGCCCCGCCGCGTCGGGCCCAGGGCGCGGGCGCGGTCTTCGCTCCAAAAGGGGCGGGAACCAAATGAGGCAGCGAAGTGGCCCGTCGTTGGACGCCCCTGGATCTGTTTCTCACGCTGTGGACTGTCCAATGCTGCCGTTGCACGCGCGGCTAGCACCGTTGCAGGACGGGATCCCGTCGGCGCGGGCCTCCACCCCGCTGCATTGCCCTGGTTGGGCGCGACGCGCCCACCCAGCGCCCCGTTTTTTTCTGCGTAGACCATGAGGGGCGCTCGCGCGCAGCAGCCGTCGGTTTGGGCGTCGGCGTTCGCGCGCGCGCGAGACGATCGCGGAGCTGTGCCCGTTGCCGCGGCGAGATGCGCTTCGGTTTGGGCTGTCGTCGTGGGGGCCGCGTCCCTGCTTAGTGAGTTTATAAGACCATACAATAACGCGCTTCGGGGTGCAACGGGGTCGTAAAATATCGCGCCGATCCCCGATGCGGCCTGGAAGACGAGCCAGCGTGCCCAAGCGCCCCCGTCGTTTGGCCGTGCATTCGTTGCGCTGCGCAGAGAGGGCCACCTTCCCCCATGCGCGCGGGGGCGCGCGCGCCCCTCCCACAAAACAGTTTTTTCTTGTAGACAACTGTCCCTTTATTCACCCAGCGGACATCGATGCCAGGCTGTCAAGTTTTTTCCTGCGCTTCGGCTGTGGGGTTCTCACCGCTGGTGTTCAAAAACATTTCGTGGGAGCCTGGGCCTGTCGCGGGCCCCCCTGCCTGGTCACAATCGCGGCCGCGTTCGACGGGCGTTGGCTTGCCCAGCCGTTTGCCCGTGCATTGGCGCGGGCCCATGCGAGGGCGTCGCATGTTTGCGCGCGGCGTTTTTGTCCGCATGCTTTTGTAAGCTACCTTGCGCAAGCCGTTTCCGACATATGCCCAGGCGCGTTAGGCTGTTGTTTGCCATTAGACCTGGAAGACGACCTCATACATTGAAATTGCACATGGAAGTCTTGAAGGGGCCGCGGTGCAACGAAAATCTTGACCGGAAATTTCGCGCACCAGGCGCATGCTGACGCGAAAATGTGCGAACCAAGAACCACGGCGACGAGCGACTAAGACGGCCATCCTGATGCCCGTGCGGGCCCCCCTACAGACCTGACCCCCCAGGCATTCCCAAAACATATAGGAAAATATGGTGAATATTTTTATTTGTGCATTTATTTGTATGTCCTGGGCCCCTTTCATCGTTGCCTGCGCGCAGTGCCTTTACGACGTGGCGGCACCGTGTTCTTGGGGGTCCGAGAACTTTGTCGGCGTCCAGTTTCGCTGGCCCCAGGCCTGCGGTCAACTGCGCACTGGGCCGCAGTGGCTCGCTGGCGCAATCTAGAGCCAGTCGAGATCCGCGCGCCCAGGCCCTGGCTCTCGCTGCCCGGGCGCAGGGGTGGAACGGGGCGTCGGCGCGCCTGCCCCTCGCCTCCCACTCGCCGCTGTGGCCCGGCGCCTCGTCTTGCCCAGCGGCTTGGGAGACGGCGTCAACGCGGGCGTGCCCGTGCAGCTCTCGGCCAAGACATGTGGCCGAGGGCCAAAGTTCCAGAGCGCCCCGATTGGCGATTCTGCGCCGCTGAGCTGAATGCGGCGCGTCTTTGCCCCCCTCTCGTCGGCGGCGGCGTTGCGCCCGGGACAGCGGGGCAGCTGTGCAGGCCGACCCAGAGTTTCATTTGCCCCAGCGGCCTCGTCGGCGTCGGCGACTCGCCCTGCGCCCTTCGGTCGCTCCGAGGAGGCGGGGCCATCCATCGCTTCCGCTCGTCTCAGAATTTGGGTATCTTGGGCGCTCGGGGAATGCCGGCTCCATGCGCCGCTATCTCCGGAAGGGCGCGGCCGCCCTGTCCCTTGGCCGCGCGTCGTCCGGCGGCCGACAGCGCGTCCGACAGCTCTCGCAAGTCGCCCCGGATTCGCGGAGTGCTGGGCGACGGTGTCACCGACGCGCCCGGGGGACAATGCGCATTTCAGACTCGTGGCAGTGACGGCAAGAGTGGAGCATGTCGAGAGCTCTATGTCTTTGGGGCTCTGTGAGGCCGCGCGGCAGAATCGCCGCCGCCGCGCCCCGACGCCCCTGGCCGCCCTTTGACCAGCCTTTCCTCGCAAGCTTCACACGTGGGGTGCTTTTGGGAACGGACATCGGATATCATGCTGGCACAGCAGTTGTGAGGCTATAGTAGTGGCAGGAAGTGATCAGCAGCTTTATCGCCCTTCACCCCCGACCCTCGCGAGCAGCTGTTGAGCTCTCTGTCCTTGGGGCTCCGTGAGGCCGCGCGGCAGGCGCGGCGCCGCTGCGCCCCCGCGCCCCTGTCCGCCCTTTGGCCATCCTTTTCCTCGCACACTTCACACAATGGGGGGCTTTGGGAAACGGGCGTCGGAGATCGTGATGATGACGTTGGTGATGGTGTTGGCGATACTGATGACTTCGATTACGAGGATGATTGCGCTCCTAGTGGTGGTGATGCTGATCGCGGTGGTGATTGTAATGGTGATGGTGAAGGTAGTTCTGATGATGCTGCCGATCGTGCTGATGATGCCGATGATAGCGGTGATTGTGGTGATGGTGGTAAACATGTTCATGATGATGTTGATTCGTGCTGGTGCTGGTGATGATGACGACTACTATCAGGATGCACTTGCTGCTGCTACTGCTGATGACTATGATGCCGACGACCGTGACGACGACGCTTAGAATGCCGCTGATGGTCATGGTGTTGGCGCTGTTGTCGTTGATAATGATCGTGGCGGTGACGATCGTGATTGTGATGTGGATGGTAACGAATGGAATGGCGCTACAGGTGATGATGGTGATGATGATGGTGAGGATGGTGGTGGTGCTGCAGCTACGGGTGATGCCTCTGATGCAGACGACCGTGACGATGACGATTCTGATGTCCGTACTGATGATGACGATGCAGTTTCCGTTGGTAATAGTAGTGGTTGTGATGGGGATGGTGATGTTGATCGTGATGATGATGATGATGATGATGATGATGATGATGATGATGGCCATGATGATGCTGATGATCATGGTGACGATGACGGCTGCCGACGATGACTGTTACGAGGATGAGGATGACGATGCTGATGATGACGATAGTGCTGGTGGTGGTGATGATGGTGATGATAATGATGATGGTGATAATGCTGGTGATGGGGCTGGTGATGGTGATGGTGGTGGGGACGACCAGACCCCAGGGTTCCCAGGCGGGAAGAGGGCCACGGCGGCCGTAGCGAACGCCAAATATTGGGCACCAGTGGCAGAAAAATGGGAGCGAGAGCGCCCCTTCGATCGCCAACGATCACCTGCCCGCGGGAGCGGGCGCTGACGGGCTGCGTTGGCTCATCCTCCCTGAGGCCTGAGGCTTACCGAAAGGGGGGGGGCAGCGTTCCCAATCCTGTTATGACGATGGCGTTGCTGTTTTTTTCCTGACGGTGGTGATTGGACGGGGATGCGGACGAAAAGGAAATGCCAGAGGAGGAGGAAGAGGAGGAGGGGGAGGAGGACGAGGACGAGGAGCAGGAGGAGGAGGCAAGAAGGAGGTAGGGATGATGTAGGGAGGAGGAAGGCAGGGAGGAGGAGGTAGGAAGGAAGTAGGAAGAAACATCGAGGATCGAGGAGGATGAGGAAGGCAACAGAAAGACAGGATGCATCAACGATTCTACACCACATCCTCAAGTCCCAGGTCTCCTCGCATAATTCTGTTCCGCCAGTTTGTTTCACCACGGGAAGCCTCTCCTTGACAGACGGGCGCCATGTGGAGCTTCCATTCGGGCGACGGCACTGATTTCAACTTCTGACGTCGCGTAGCCCCCACCTGGGAGGAAATGCGAATGGTTTGGTGGTTTGTCGCGTGTGGCTTTGCAGCGGGCATGCGAAAGGATTGTGACTAGATGACTGTTACGCAGGTTCGTTCTGCTTGTTATGTACGCATGTGGACCCACATTTGGTAGTCGTGCACGTTCTCAGGAGGTGTTCTTCGTGGGAGTTTCAATGCCCTTTACTGTCGTGGCGATTATTGCGGACACCTGTGTTGGGTACATTTGGCTGATGTGTGTTCTTGATGGCTGCTCTACGTATCGGGTCGTGATGCTTGATCATGGTATTTGCTCTTGATATACATGCCCGGTGCATGTTATGAAAGTGTAGGTTTTAATGTCTGTTGGTAATGCGTGATCTTGGTGGCTTATCAGCCCACCTGGTTTCGAGGTGCGTTATGCATGCATGTTGTTTGGTGTGCTGCTGGTATATTCTTGTTGTGTGCTAATCGTGTCTGTCCCTGGTGCCTCTTCATGCTGCCTCTTCCCAATGCATGTTGTTGGTGCGAGTGCGTGATGCTTGTTCTTGGGTGTCTGTCTATGGTGCCCACTTTTACCCGTGGCATACGTTATTGGTGTCTGTTCTTGGCTTGTGTCCCAGGTGTCTTCCGATGGTGTTTGCTATGTGTGTTGTTTTAGTGTTGCGGTCGGGTGTTGATTTGTATGTGTTGTGTATACACACACATATAGTATTGCTGATGGTTCCCACCCCTCATGTGTTGGGTTCTCGTTTTGAGTAGGGCACTGTGGTCTCCATCCTCCTCTTCTCCTCCCCCTCCTTCGCCCCCTCCTGCTGCTCCCCCTCCTCCCCTCGCGCATCTGCCGAGACCTCGCGGCTCCCTGGGGAGCTGCGAACCGCGCAACTGTCGCCGCTTTCGTCAGCTCCTGGGAGGTCCAGTGGAGTGGAGGTCCATGCGGACCTGCCGAGACCTCACGGCTCCCTGGGGAGCTTCGAACCGCGCAACTGTCGCCACTTTCGTGGGCTCCTGGGAGGTCCAGTGGAGTGGAGGTCCACGCGGACTTCCCGAGACCTCGCGGCTCCTTGGGGAGTTGCGAACCGCGCAACTGTCGCCACTTTCGTGGGCTCCTGGGAGGGCCAGCGGATTGGAGGTCTTGCGAACCGCGCAAGTGTCGCCACTGTCTTGGGCTCCTGGGAAGTCTACCGGTGTGGAGGTCCACGCGGACCCAGCCGAGACCTCGCGGGCTCAGGGAGGCTGCGAACCGCGCAGTTGGCCTCCATTTTGTGGGCTCCTGGGAGGTTCCAGCCGAGTCGAGGTCCACGCGGACCCAGCCTAGACCTTGTGGCTCCCTGGGGTGCTACGATGTGCGCGTCTTTCATCATGTTCGTTTGTATTGAGCGGTCCTTAATACGGCTGCCCCTTGTTAAAAAAGGATTCGGTACGTCACCGGATAATTATTTTCTTATGCTTGTAATGCCTGTAGTGGAATGTAATGGAGGCGTGCTCCAGATCTATGTTATTAGCGTGTGTTGTTTGTGTTGATTCTTGCTACATGTCCTGGATGCCTGCGCTTGACGTGTGGTCTTGGCACATGTTTTCTGTACGCTATCGGTAAGTGCTACACATATTCATCTTCAGTCTGAGTTCTTGATTTTAGCTGTTGGTTGTCGGTGCCCGTCCGATCAGCTGTTGGTTGTGCGGTGCCTGCCCTTGTTGTAAGGTTTCGACATTTACTATTGTTGCCTGTCGAGCTGTTGGTTATGGTTATTGATGCTTGTCGGTGGTGCAGTTGTTTGTGCACGTTCTGGACGCTTGATCATGATGCATGTTCTTGATGTCCGTTCTTGGTGGATGCTCTTGGCGTATGTCCGTTCTGTTTGTTTTTGACGCCGGTTCTTGAGGCTTATTTTCGATGCCTGTTGTTTTGCCTGCTCTTTGTCCTTGTCCTTCATGCCACTGCTTGATGTCTACTCTTGATGCAGGTTCTTGTTGTATTGTCTATTGATATGTTCTTGGTGCCTCTTCCTGATGTCTGTTCTGGATGTCTTTGGACGGCGTGGCGCCGTGACGCCTGGGTTCTTGCGGCCCCTTTTAAGGGCTGCCGAGGCGGGGCGCTCGGAACACTTGGGTGTCCTTGGTCTTGGGCGGCGGCGGTATTCCGGTCTGGCGAGGCTGGGCACTCGACTCGGGACATTGGGAGGTCCTGAGACATGGGCGGCCGTGGTATGCCGGCTTGGTAGGCAGGGAAAGGGATCTGCCCTGCATGCAATTCAGGAGCCCGGCCACCCGTGTAGTTGTCGCATGTTGTTTGTTGTATGTAGGTTGGTCATGCTTTATTTGGAAATCTCGAGCGAGAACACCGTTTTTAAATGGAGCCGCGCTCCACCCGTGGTCAGTGCCGCACAGTTTTTTATTGAGGGTCCTCATTTTTGTAGGAAGTTTTCAGCGATAGCCCCGTTTTGATAGCGACCCGCTCCAGTCCCTTGTACCTGTCTCTTTCTTTTGCGACGAGCGTTCGCGGCGCTCAAGCGGTAGCCCCACTCCTGCAACCCCCCTGCCCTCCATACAAGGGAGCGCAGCTCTAGAGTGACATCAGCATTTTGGAAACCACCCGCCCTTCATCGTTGTAGCTGTTGGAACATTTGAACCGACTGTGGCGGTGCCCAGGCGAGTGCGAAACCATGTGCCCTCGATCGTTGTAGGTGCTGGAATTGGCGCGGTGCTAAGATTTGAGTGGCAATCTGCAAACGAATTACTATCAATCCGTGTACCTGTTAGGCCTTCAATCTTCACGATATAGAGGTGTGGACGTCCTGGGCGAACTGCCTTGCCCGCCCTAGCGAGTGATCCGGTGATGCGACGAGGAAGAGTTTTTGTATGGGAGTTGGATGGGTGATGAGGAGGAGGAGGAGGAGACGGAGGAGGAGGAGGAGGAGGAGGAGGTGAGCAGGAGCAACGAAGGAGCATCCATAATCGAGGATCGAGGTTCGATAATGATGATGATGATGATGATGATGATGATGATGATGATGATGATGATGATGATGATGATGATGACGGTGGTGATGGTGGTGTTGTTGAATTTCGTTCTGTATGGGGTAACGGCCATCACGATGATGAGTGTGATGTTGATGCGGCTGTTGATGATGATGGCGGCGGCGGTGATGATGATGAAACTGATCAAGATGATGTTGCTGATGATGCTGGTGACGATTATGGTGACGATCGTGTTCATGATCATGATATCGATGATACTGGCAATGGTGATGCTGATGAGCATGCTTGTGATAATGCTGGTGGTGGTGACGATGATATATAATGGTGTAAATTATAAGAAAGATGCTGATGATGCTGATGGCGATGATGTTGAGTGATGATGGTGATGCTGCCGATTCTGATGCGGATTATGATCGCGATTCGGATGATGATGCTGCTGCTCATGGCGATGGTTATGAAGAGGATGATGATGATGATGAGGATGCTAATATTGATGATGGTGATTATGATGGCTATGATGATGACGACGACGACGGGGACGACGACGATCATGATGATGATCATGCTGATGCTGATGGTGATGATGCTGCTGCTGGTGATGATGATGATGACGAATGGTCTGTCAGTAATGCTGATGATGAGCATGATGATGTCGGCGATTGTGGCGATGACGAGAATGAGCATTGTGATGATGAGATGGCGATGCTGCTGTTGCTGATGATGATGATGATGATGATGATGGTGATGACCATGATGGTGATGATGCTGATGATGTGAATGAAATGTTGAGGTTGAATGGTGATGGTGATGAGAATAATAATGACGATGATGATGGTACTGATGCTGATGATGACTATGATGATGATGCTGATGAGAATGATGGTGATGCTGATCATGATGATGAGGATTCTGATACTGAAGCGTATGGCGATGCTGATTATGATGATGATGATGATGATGATGATGATGATGATGCTGATGATCATGATGATGATGAGGATGAGGATGAGGATGCGGATGCTGAAACTGATGATGCTGATGCTGATGATGCTGATGATGATCGTGCTGATGAGGGTGCTGATGTTGATGATGATACTGATGATGATGCTGATGATGATGGTGATGCTGATGTTGATGACGCTGTTGCCGCGGCTACTAATGATGATGAGGAGGATGAATGTGAGCAGGAGGAGAAGGACAATGGATGCTTATTCGGAGAAAGAGCAGGATCGATCGGATGGAGTGAGGGGCAGGAGCAGGAACAGGAGGAGGAGGAGCAGGAGGAGGAGGAGGAGAAGGACGGATATTATTGGATGATGAGGATGATGATGATGATGATGATGATGATGATGATGATGATGATGATGATGATGATGATGATGATGATGATGATGATGATGATCGAGGGGAAGGATCGAGGCGGAGGAGGACCGAGGAGGAGGAGGAGGACGAGGAGGACGAGGAGGAGGAGGAGGAGGATCACGGAGGAGGAAGAGGAGTAGGAGGAGGAGGAGGAGGAGGAGGTTGAGAGGATAGGGAAGAGGAGGAAGAGGAGGATGAGGAAAAGGAGGGCGAGGAGGAGGGGGAAGAGGACAAGGAAACGAGAGGGTGGCTCTTCAGGCCCCAGGGGACCTCGGCTCGGGGGAGGCGGGGGCACCTGTCGGCGTAGCCCGCATGCAGCGTTTTTCTGGTTTGCGTGCTCTGCTGCTGTTGCTGCTGCAACTCCTGCTTCTACTGTTCCTCCTCCTCCCCCCCTCCATCGCCATTTTGGCTCAAATACGGAACCTGCGACCGTGGCGCTTCGTACTTGGTCGCTGCCAGGGGGGCGGCTCGAGGCGTCCCGCGCCTTGTCGACAGGCGACCCTTTCGCCCTTTTGGGGGCTGAGAGCTTACTACCATTCCGCGCGTCACTCCAGTGGACACCAGTGCCTCGGTGATGACGCCACATGGCCGCAAGGGGAAGAAGGGAGGCCCTCGTCGTCAGCGTGAGGAGTCTTTCGAGAAGTGCACGCAACTGGTCGCCGTCAGACAGTCTAGACAGATCGCGAACGGGGAGTTCGAGGTATGACAGTCGGCGTCGTCGGGAGTCTACGCTGAGTCCTTGACCGCTTACAGGAGCTGCTGGTGCGCAAGATGAAGTAGCAGCTTGGATGAAGGGGCGAATCGGAGAGATGAGGCAGACGGCTAACAAGATCGTGCGCCTGGAACAGTCGATGCAGCAGGAAGTGTCAGACCGGCGCATCACTTGGCAAGCCCAGGAGTTCAATATCGGCGCGTTGCACAGCAGGATGGAGGAGATCGAGCGCAGCCAGATTCGTGCAGACGGCGGTGTCGGCGGCAGTAGACAGCAAGATCGAGGCCCTGGACGCCAATGTGGCCGAGCTCGCGAGCCGCCCTGCTGTGTTTGCCAACGTAAATATCTCGGCGGAGTCTGGTTCGGCAGCGAGACCACGAAGTGACGAGGCACCTGGGAACAGACTCAGGCGGTGAGCCGGGACCTTTCCCAGAACATTTACCATGCACGCAGCGCGCAAGAATTTCTATCATCAGCACATGGATCTGGATATTCCGCTAAGAGGCGGCCTCTCGCTCCAGATTTCGAGAACAGGTAAGAGCTTCGTGGTGGACTTCGGTACTGAGGCTGCCGCGCGAGAATTCCAGAATTCCTCTGGGGATCGCCAGCTGCTGTGGGCTGACCCCAGGGACCAGGGAGCGTACGCCATCAGAGTCCGAGGCGACCTCCCGCTCGATGTCCGCGCGCGTCAACGCGTGGCTGCGTCCATCTGGGAGGGCATCGCGCAGCTGCTGCGAGCCACTGGGAAGGAGAGCGCGGCTTCAAACTGGGCTGCAACGTCTACCAAGGGATGATCAGCTGGATCTCGGGCGATGACATATTCGAGGCATTCAAGGTCGAATGATAGGATGCGCAGGGCTGGACTTTCAGCCCTTTCCTGAAGCAGTTCAGCAGGCTGGGCAGCAACGGCCAAGCCGCGCAGAAACTCGCCGAGGCAGGCGCGGCATGGGCCAACAGCTACTCGGGAATGCCTTTGCGGAACCGACCAAACATGACTCAGAGCTCGCTCGGTGAAGTCATGTCTGTTTCCTGTCCGGGGCATTCTCTTCCCACGTCCCGCAGTGCGACTGATGGTAGTCTGTATGCCGGGGCCAGCGCTGGTCGTCAAAGCGAGCACTGTGCAGACCTTGTCGGCGACAGTTGTGCATGTGCTGCTTCGATGCGTTCCTTCTCGTCCTGCACTCCCTCGTCTTCGTCTGAGTCGAGCGGGACCCCCTCTTCTCCTTCTTCCTCTGAAGAGCGGATCGGCAGCCCTGACAGTAGTTCCGATTCTGCATCCGCGTCAGGAGACCCACCCATGCCACCTGCCAGTATAGCCCCTGTCCGTGCCTTTCTCCCTATAGGCCCTCGGTTGTGGCCTGAAGCGTTCAGACTTACTTTGGAAGTGTGCGCTGGTGCCACAATATTCAAATCGATGCGCAGATTCGCCTCCGTCGTCTTACTCAGAAGTTCGATCTGAACCTTCTCCAGGAAACCCGCTGGAGCCGATGTGACCTAATCTCAATGCGGCGCCCTTTCCCGTACTTTCGAACTTAGGGCGCGTTCTTCAAGTCAGGTCTCGCTGTTGGCCTGGCCATTTTGATGCGTGCTCGTCTGCGTTGGAATTTGGCTTATCCTACCTTCCAGCCACTGATTCGTGGGCGGGCTGGCGGGCTGGGAGCCTGCGGGGGCACTGGGAAGGCTGCGCATTTCTGGGGTTCACGCGGGCCCGAAGTTTCCATTCCTGGGCGGAAGGATGTGATGTCGCGCGCTGCTGTTCGCAAGTGGTCCTCGGCATCTGCCGCCGTCTGTGCAGGGGGATATTTCAATCTCCCCGAGGAAGGGGGGGGGCTCTTGTGGCCGCCGAAGGTGGGCAGGAAACCCCGCGGGGCCCGCTTCAGCTCATTTTCGCGCCGCGCCCCTTGGCCTTGCTGAGACGCGCCAGAGCGAGTGCGCACATGCACGCACGCAGCGTGGACATCTGGTGCCCCTGGGCCGCCTAGATCGGATCCATTATAATCTTCCCACCGCCGCGCCATTGCAACTGCGGCCTTTCTCGGGGGCCCTGTGGGACATCGACTGCGACGTTAATCCAAGTGACCATGCAGCGCTTTTTTGTTACTTTCCACCCGGGGGGGGGCACGGGCTCAGGAGCCGGGGGCATTTGGAAATTCGCGCGCAGGCTGCAAATGCTGGAGGGGGCGGCAGTGGGGCCCACCACGCAGTCAAACCTCAGCGATGACCCACGTGCCAGACTGCGTGATCTCACGGATGTTTAACACGAGGTCGGGCAGAAATCCACGGGGAGCAGGTGTTTTGAAGGCCCTGGGCCCATGGCGGAGGAGGTTTCCTGGGTGATTCCCGTGGTTCGGGGGCGCCTTTGCGGGGGCTGGTCTGCGGTTCAGAGAGCTGTTCGAGCGTGGCCCGTTCCTGGGGGGCGCCGTGGCTTCCGGGCTTGCCAGGGGCCCCGCCCCGATGAGTTTCGTGAAGGTTCAGCCTTTGAGGTTCGGCGACCGCGCTTGGAGGTTCAAGCAGGGGCCCGAGCGGGCCCGAGCCTGTCTGAACTCGCAAGAGTCAAGGGGATGCCGCGTTTGAAGGAGCTCGGGCCCGCTTGGGTTTACTTGCGCGGATCTGTTGTACTCGCCCTTGTGATCGACTAGGCTGGCGAGACAATCGCGGGCCCGGATGAGCGCGCCAGGCGCTCGGCCCGGCGCTCGGGGCAAGTTGCCCGCCGTCGGGGGTTGGGCGCTGCTGCCTGTGAGAACTATGACCTGCTCATCCAGGAAACGCCCGAGGGTGTCCAGTGGCCCTTGTCGAGACCCGTCTTCGCCGACATGATGACGGGGTTCCGTGGCTCCAGCCCGCGCCCCGACTGGGTCCCCGGCGGCGCGTGCCAGAGGGCGGGTGAGGTTGCCGCGGGTATTCTTTCCGGACTGCACGAGCATCTTGCGAATGGTGGTTGTGTGTGCGCGTGCGTGTGTGCGTGCGCGTGCGCGTGCGCGTGCGCGTGTGTGTGTGTGTGTGTGTTTGTGTGTGTGTGTGCGTGTGTGTGTGTGTGTGTGTGTGAGTGTGTGTGTGTGTGTGTGTGTGTGTGAGTGTGTGTGTGTGTGTGTGTGTGTGTGTGTGTGTGTGTGTGTGTGTGTGTGTGTGTGTTCAGGTGTGTGTGAGTGAGTGAGAGTGAGTGAGTGAGTGAGTGAGTGAGTGAGTGTGTGGTGTGTGTGCGCGTGTGTGTGCGCGTGTGTGCGCGCGTGCGTGCGCACGCGCGGGCGCGCGCGCGCGCGCGGGGGGGGGGGGGGCGGGGGGGGCCGCGGACTTCAGCGCGGGCCTCGGTTTGGAAGTGCCCGCCGTCCCGCCCAAATGGGCGCGCGCAATGGGATGGTCTCTGCCGCGATGGCCCGCCCCCTGCTCATTGCTTTCAAGCCGCGATCGATCGGGCGCAGAATGCGTCCGCCCCTGGCCGACATATGCTGGGCCAGATTAGCTTGCTGCGTACCGGAATGATGTTGGTGAGCGCGGTCGCGCGCGGTGCGGGGCGCGGGCGCGTGCCTTGCTGACCTTGAGAGCAATCGTTTCCGAGCATGTCGCGCGAATGGATGCTGCGCGTTCTTGGGAAGATGGCGCTGCCTGGCTGGTTCGTTGGCGCGGTGAACGCGTTGCATTGCGAGCCGGCCACTTGCGTCCGATTTCGTGGCCATGAACACTCGCGGGCGTCCGTCCGAAGGCCGACCTGAAAGGATTTGCGGGCAGTCTCTGTCTTTGCCACATTTGTTTCGCCCCCCCCCCGCGCATGGCGAAGCTGCTGAAGCGGCGGGCGTGCTCGCGAACGCTGCTACCGCCACCGTCGCCCCCCTTGGTGGCAATGAATTATTCTCGGAGGTCAGGAGGGGGATCGGGGACCAGGGCATGAACGTCAGGGGCTGCCAGGTTCAGACTTCTGGGAAGCATGTGCGCATCGTGGCTGGGGCGGAAGGGGCGCGCCGCGTCTTGGCTGGCTCCTGGCAGATCCCCCGAGCGCTTCCAGGCTGCAAAGGGCTCCAGCAGAAGCTCTCTCAGCTGGTCTTCGTCTACGCTAGGTGCTGCTTCTTTGTGCTGGGTTTGTTGGGCCAGATATACCCGCCCAGCAAGGGTCTCTTAAGAATCGAGCAAGGGTGCGTCCAGAGGCTGACGGCGGCGCCCAACAATTCGAGATCCTCAATACTGTGCCGCCTTCGAAAGTGTAGATCTCATTGCGTTGTGATGTCTCTGGGGTTGGTGGCTGAGGCTGCCGCCTTCCGCGCGTCATTTAATAATGCTGCATTCCGCAAGCTCCTGGTTATCCGCGATGGTATGGTGAAGCGTGGGGGGGGCGTCTGTTACCCGCGAGTGGAACCTGCCGTCTGTGAGTTCCATTTTTATGACCTTCAGAGGGCGATGCGGTCTCTCGAGTCTTTTCCTGGTCTACGCTTGGATCCATGGGCCGCTGGGTTCCAAGGGAACGTACACGGTGTCCTGCATGCCTCGTCGAACCTGGGCTTTGTGCACCTGCTGCTCCCCAGGCTGAGGTACTGAGTACCAGGGCTGTCCATGAGCATTGCGCAGCTCACGTTTCCGTTCATACATGGTCACAACATGTGAAGACGAGGTGTAACGGATGGAACACGAATATGGGGGGCACCGTGGAGCGACGCTGTGGTGCATGTGGGGATGTCAGAGCATGGGTGGAGACTTTCTGGGCCACTACGTGGTGTGTTCGATGATCGTGCCCATAGTGGGAGCCTTCCTCGCTCCCCTGAGTCCTGGCCGAATTTGTAGTCCGTTTCCCGAAGTGTTTTTTTTCGCATGCTGCATCCCGATCTCTGCAGGAAGTGAGCTGTGTCTTGCGGCTGTTGCGATCGATCTCTCGCCTGGCATTCAGCAAGCATTCGCATTCGGGGGGCCGTTGTCGCTAAAGGAATTATGAGATCACGGGCCCGTGCCATGTCAAGGCGCAATGTACTTGTGATGGGGGCTTCCTACAGGAACCATCCCCTAGGGTGTAGCGTGGGACCTTGGACCGTTCCCGCTCCTCGCTGCCCCTGCTGCTGGCCCGCCCCCTCTCCTGCGGGGACTGGCGCTCCTTCTCCTCCTCCTCCTCCTCTTCCTCTTCCCGTCATGTTCTTGTCCAGTCTTCGTCGTGTCGCTCGCGTCGTTGCGTTGGTTCGTCGGTTGTGTCGTCCCGCCGTCGTCAGTCGTTCCAGCGTTCTCGTTTTCGTCTGCTGCCTGCCCTTGGGACCTCTTGCCACTTCGGGATCGCCATGCCGCAATCTCTTTTTCCTGTTCCACATGCTGTTGCTGTTGAGGCCCGAGGCGCGTCGGCAGCCAGAGCAGACAGCGTTCCCCCACCTGCCGGATCCTTCCTGGGCCCGTGCGCAATGAAGACGGTGGCAGCCCTCGTCCTCGCCGCCTCGATGACCTCCGCTAGGGCGGCCGCGGAGCAAGTCAACCCCATCGGCAAGGTGCTGGAACTGATCTCCGGTCTGCAGGCGAAGGTAATCGGCGAAGGCGAGACGTCGCAGAAGGTGTACGAGTCGTTCTCGGAGTGGTGCCTGGCACCTGCAGAAACCTTCCCAGGTCCGCTCGGATTGCTTGGGTCGGCGCTGGGATCTCCTCGCGGCGCCTCTGGCGCCGCCGCTCGCGCGCTCCGCGCGCCAGGGGGGTTGGGTGGGAGGCCCAACGCCGAGTTAGGAAAGCCGGGTGGGCCTCCAAAAGTGTATCTCCAATCTGTTTCTCGTTCCCTTAGGTGCGAGGAGAGCAACAAGAATCTTGCGTTCGACATTAAGACAGCGAAGTCTGAGGTCCAGGACCTGAAGGCCGTCATCAGCGAGGAGACCGCCAGGGTCGATTCCCTCACGACGAAGGCCGAGGACCTAGCTGGGCAGATCTCCACCGACGAGGCCGACTGGGCGGGACGAGCAGGCTGATGAATTAAGGACACAGAGGACGACCAGGACAACATACTGTAGGATCAGACCGCGACGACGCCGCGCCGACCTTCGCGGGGGCGTTTTAAGGTTGAAGACCGCCAGTGGCTTGGAATCGGCCGGTATCGAATCATGTGTTCCATCGGAAAGCCGCGTTCGTTCAAGGCTAGGCGGTCCGCATGGTGTCAGACACCAGAGCCCAAGTCGTCACGACGCGAACCTACCGTAGATGGAATAGCACGAACATGCAAACGTCAGCCGGCGTGGACCCCACACAGTGTTTTCTAATAGTTGAAATTATTATCGGAGGTGAGGGGGTGAGATCGAAGTGGAACGGAGAGCCCCCCTACCGGGAAATCGGTTTCAGTTTCGTGTTCGTGCGTGCCGTGCGTGCGGGCGAGGCGGAGCTGCGTGGGCGGGCGAGAAGTGTCCCGCCACTGGCTGAGGCGCGGCCGGACCAAATGTTTCCTGCCCGGGGCCTGGTGGCACGCGGTGTCCCGCCGGTGTCCAGCCGGTGTCCCGTCGGTGTCCCGATGATGATGATGATGATGATGATGATGATGATGATGATGATGATGATGATGATGCTGATGATGATGATGATGATGATGATGATGACGATGTTGATGATGATGATGATGATGATGATGATGATGATGGCCATGGTGGTGATGATGATGGTGTCCCGATGATGATGATGATGGTGATGATGATGATGTTGCTGATGATGATGGTGTCCCGATGATAATGATGTTGATGACCCTGATAATGTTGATGATGATGAGATGATGAGGTGATGAGATGATGATGATGAAGATGATGATGGTGTCCCGATGATGATGGTGATGAGGGTGATGATGATGCTGTTGATGATTATGATGGTGATTATGATGGTGTCCTGGTGATGATGATGTTGATGATGATGATGACGATGATGGTGTCCCGATGATGATGATGAGGATGATGATGAGGTGATGATGACGATGATGGTGTCCCGATGATATTGATGATGTTGATGCTCAGGATGATGATGGTGTCTCGATGATGCTGACGATGCTGATGATGACGACGGTGACGATGATGATGATGATGATGATCGTGTCCCGATGATGATGCTGTTGATGATGATGATGGTGTTCCGATGATGCTGATGATGATGATGTTGAGGATGTTGTTCATGATGATGATGAAATGATGGTGATGGTGGTGTTCCGATGATGATGATGGTGGTGTCCAGATGATGATGATGATGATGATGATGATGATGGTGACGATGATGGTGTCCCGATGATGATGCTGATGGTGTCCCGATGGTGATGCTGTTGATTATGCTGATGGTGACGATAATGGCGTCCCGATGATGATGACGGTGATGATGATGTTGATGATGATGGTGATGAGGTGATGATGATGATGAGGATAATGATGGTGGTGATGATGATGATGATGATGATGATGATGGTGATGATGATGATGATGATGATGATGATGATGGTTTCCCGATGATGGTGGTGATGATGTTGATGACGTTGATGACGATGATTTTGATGATGATGCTGATGAGGATGATGGCGTTGATTGTGAGATCCATTGTGATATCGTTAGTGATATCGATAGTGGGACTGAATGTGGGAGATATTGTGAGATCGATAGTGGGATCGATCGTGAGATCGATTGTGAGATCGATAGTCAAATCCATTGTGAGGTCGATCGAATGAAATAGATCGAGTGAGATCGATTGTGAGATCGATCGAGCGAGATCGATCGGGCGAGACCGATAGTGAGATCGATCGTGATATCGATAGTGAGACCGGTCGAGTGAGACGTTGGTTCCCCCCCCGAACCTCCTTATCACCCGAAGGGTGGTCGTATAGGTACTATATAGTGTGCAATCCATGTGGTGCACTCTATGTGGTGCAATGCGTGCGGCGCAGTCTATGTGGTGCCATATAGGTGGTGCAATCTATCTGAGACGCCTACGGCGAATCACCGCCGCCCCCTGCCTTTTTGGAAGCGCCTATGTGGCCGAACGTTGAGGCCAGACCTGCCAAGCTATCTGACCATGTGTTCCCCGAATCGGTTTGGAAAGCCTTCGGGGAACACGTGGGCATCTTGAAAGTCATCTTGGCCGCCTGGAGGCCATTTTGACTCTTTCGGGCCTTCTTGGAGGACGTCTTGGAGGGCCCTCGGCCGTCTTGCAGGCCATCTTGAGCGCCTTGGGGGCCTCTTGGGCCGTCTTGGGGGCCTCTGGGGGCCGTCGTGGGCCTCTTGGGCGATCTTTGGGTGCACTTGGGCAGCCTCGGGCCGTCGAAGGCAGAAAAAAAGCAAATGCCACAATCCTTCAAAAACTTATGGGAAATCACTGCTTTTGGCCTTTTCGGGCCTTCCTGGAGGCCCTCTTGGAAGCCTCTTGGGCCGTCTTGGGCCATCTTATCTTCGGTCGTTTTGGTGGGCTTCTGGCCCGTCCGACGCCGTCGGAAGCCGTTTGTGGGGCCTCGCTGGGCCGACTTGGGGCCCTCTTGGAATGCTCCAGGGCCATCTTGGAGACCATCTTGAGCGTTTTGGAGAGGCTTCTCGGGCCGTCTTGGGGGCCTCTTGGGGCCGTCTTGGGGGCCTCTTGGGCCGTTCTGGGGCCATCTTGGAGGCCTCTTGGGCGCTGTGGGGGCGATCTTGGGGGCCTCTTGGGTCGTCTTGGGTCGTCGGAGATCCGAAAAGGAGCAATTACAAAAAGCCTTTAAACATCTAAGTGAAATGAATGATTTGGGCCTCTTCGGGCCCTCCTGGAGGACCTCTCGGCGGCCTCTTGGGCCGTCTTGGAGGCCTCTTGGGCACCTCTTGGGCCGTCTTGGGCCGTCTTGGAGGTTTCTTGGGCTGACTCGGAGGCATCTCCTCCTTTCTTGGGGTGACTTGAGGCCGTCTTGGACCATCTTGGAGGCCATCTTGGGCCATCGTGGCCGTCTTGGAGGCCTCTTGGGGCGTCATGGGGCCATCTTGAAAGCCTCGTGGGCGATCTTGGGGCGATCTTGGGGAAAATGTTCAAAAGCGATGGGTTTCTTAGGGGTTCGCCAGAGCGCGAGCGTGGGACATTGGCGGCTTAGTTGAGTTGGCAACTCGCGGTCTGCCAGATGCGCCGGGGAGTTTCCAGCGGTCAGCTTTTGGCCGCGTTGGCAGCGCCAGACTAGCTGGCCGCAGTGCGCGCGAATCTGCGCGCGCCATCGCGGCCGCTGCGACGCGCCAGCCGGCTCCGAACCACCGTCGCGATCGCCGCAGCCAGGCCGCCTGGGCCCCGCGCGCCACATTGCGGGCGGGTGGGCGGGGCGTTTGCGCGAGCAGGTGGAGTGGGGAACTCGATTCGAGCACAGGTGAATGTCTCCATGCTGATTGTGCCTTACTCGCTGCTACAAACGCACTTTTCGGGGTCCACGCTGTCTAGAATGTGGCCACGGGTTTTTGAGCGTTGATGATTCCCGATGAACATACGCAAGCGCATCATATCATTTGACGCGGGTGCGGGGCGGGGGGCGGTCCCTTCCTGGTGCTGCGCGAAGTTTAATGCGAAATATAGGGCGGGGCGGCCTCCCAGGCGGGGGCGATGAACCTGGGGGGCGGGGGGGGGGGGCTGCTGTGGCGCGAATTAGTTAGGAGAACCAGGATTTGCCGACCCCATTGCTCGCGCAGTCATCCCGCCTGCCCGCCCACAACTTGGTTTGCGGCGCCCGGGCGGCGGCGATTGGGGCGGCTGCTCGGCGCCGGCTGGCGCCTGCTGGCGCGCGTAAGCTCGCGCGCGTAGCGGCTGGCTTGTTTGGCGCTGCCGACGCGGCTGCAGTGCCGCTGACCGATGGGGGCCCCCATCGCGTCTCATTGACCGCGCTGGCGCTTCAGTGCGGGTCGGTGACTCGGGCGGGCGGAGCATCGTGGCAACGCCGACAGCGACGGAAACGATGATGGCGACACTGGCGACGATGACGATGACGACGGCAAGGCCAATGGCGGCGCCGATGCTGGTCGCGCCGATGCCGGAGGTGGTGCTCACGTGTCGCAGGTGAAGGCATTGGAATTCTTACATGCGCGCGCGGCCGACGGGCGCGAGTGGCCCGCGTGGTACTCTGCGACAGGCAATGCGCCTCCCTCCCGAAGCAAGAGCGCACGCGCGTTCGATTGATGTCGACGTGCGCGCGAGAGAGGCCCGCGTGGTTGCAGAATCCCACCAGCCCTCTGGGCTTAGGTGGTATAGCGCCGCGTTTTTTTTTTGTTTCTTTGTTTCTTTCTCTTCCACTGAGGCCCCTCCCCCTACCCCCTCCCCCGGGCCTGGACGGGGCGCGCCGCGAGGCGTTGGAGTGTCCAAGATGGCCCAATATTGCTTCAAGAGGCGTTCAAAGTCGCAAGATGGCCTCCAAGATGGCCCATCTTACTTCAAGATGGGTCAAGATAGCCTCCGACATACCCCCAAGAGGCCCCAAGACAACCCCAAGACGGATCCAAGTGCCCTTCGAGCCTTCCACGGCGCTCTCCGAGATGCCCAAGCCCGTCAAACGCCAAACGGAAATCAATGTTTTTGGCATTCTCGCCTTTTCGCTTCCGATGGGCTCTGGAAGCCTCACGATGGCACCATGATGGCCCAAAAGGGCCCCAAGAGGGGCCCAAAAAGGCAGAAAACGGCCCCAAGATCGCCCAAGAGGCGCCCAAGAACGCTCCAAAACGGCCCCAAGACGCCTTCCGCGAGGCGGCCGCAGTTCAGCTTCGAGCGCCTTTTCGGCGCTGAGGCTTGCTGTCTGACGCAGTGCACAGATGTTTTGCTTTCGCCTCCAGCGAACGACATTGGTGATGCTAGTCCTTCTCTCTCCCCTTCCAATTTTCTGGCCTTTACCCCTCGTGTGCCCCTGTCGTTGTGTAGCTGGAACACTCGTGGTCTTTGCAGCAGTGTTCGTAGTGCGTCCTGGCGCTCTGGTTCCAGATATCAGGCATTCTTCTCTCTCACCCGAAGGTTCCAGATTATCTGCGGGCAGGAAACTCACGGGCATATCGGTGATATTGGAGAGCACCTCAGGCAGCTGGAAGGGCCCCGTTCTGCGCACAACATCGGCTTCTCAATGTTTGAGGGTTCTCAAGGTGAAGGTGGAGTGGTGATTGTCCTGGGCTCTCAGGTTGCCAAGGTGTTGTCCGCAATGCAACATCAGGAGTTGGTTACTGGACGCGTTCTGCAATCGACGTGCGTGGGTCCCGCAGGTAACCTCACGATTTTCAATGTGCACCTCCCCAACACGAGTGACACGCTTGCGGTTTACTGCTGTGTTGAGAGCTGTTCGTTCGGCGTACGACGCCGCGTGCGAGTCTCATCGGATTATGATCGGTGGCTTCAACTTTGCTTTGGAGGAGGAGGGGAGGATTAAAGGCGACGGCAGTAGTTGGTCTCAGTGTGATCGTCCACACTCGCGCTTGTTTCACCGTCTTTTTTTCTGACGATGGCGGAAGTCTTTCAGGCGAGTGGCACTCGGATGGGGGCTTCGTGACGGTGTCATTGTCCATGTTTCGAGACTGGATCGGATATACACTTCGCTGCCGCAGGCAATTCTGAGAGATTATGACATTCGTAGTGGGGTGGTTGGCAAGCTCATGCCGAAGTCTCCGAGCGACCACACTCCTATCAGTGTTGTGTTTCTCTCCGTTCACTCCATCCTCTGAATTCCCCGCGATCCCCAAGCGTACCTGCAAGCATCCAGAGTTTGCTGTCCACCTTGAGCAGTTGATTGCTGAGTTAGATCGTGATTGCCCGTATACCACGGCATTGGAACGTCTTCGCTCTATTAAATCTCTCATGTTTATCACGATATGTTCGGGAATATATCAAGACGATCCTTGCCACTGCGCTAGAGTTGAAGCACCACTGTGCCACGCAAGCCTTTAGAGGATTGAGATTTGGGAGGAATGGGGTGGTCATTGAAGCTCTCAGGGTCTACCCCACGCTCGGCATGCACTTCGATATGTCGACATTTAGATGCACGGACGTCGCTGGTCTCTGCTCTCTTATCCGTTCTATCCAGATGCAGTTGCTTGATCAAGAACACATGGAAATCGAACATCCCGACTCCACCCCAGAGACTCAGCATAACAACGAAGCCAGGGTTATTAGGTACCAGGAACTTTGGACACGCTTCAGACGCCGTACTTACGTCACTTGTGTCTATGGCCCCACTGGTGCCCCTTGTGACTCTCGTGACGTGAAGGCTCCGATCAGGTTCTTCGTGAATGTGGGTCCCAGGTGTTCTCCCCGAAGGAGCTCGACAGGTCTATGTGGCCTGAAGTTTCTGAATACATCCAGGAGATCCATGAGCAGCTCCTTGTGGAATGGCAGCTCAGTTCTGTTCAGTTTTATGAGTATCTTAGGACACGATGCCGCAGCATGCCCGGCCCTGACGGCATCCCGTACGGCGCTTGGTCAGCACCGGCTGCTGCGCGCGCTCTTTCTGACATGTACCTCAGCCTCTGTAACGAGAACGTGGCGTCTCTGCCGCCTGATATGTGTCACAGCCTCATGGTTTTCCTCAAGGGTACTGATGCTCGTGATAATGGCCCTGGTGTCTCCCGAGGTCCGAAAGAAACCCGCCCCCTTAGCATGCCGAACACGGACGTAAAACTACTTGCTGGTGCCATGTCACTCCCTCTTGCGGAAAACACAGCCATGCTCGTTCCCACGGACCAAAAGTGTTTGAAAAACAGAGATGTGGTTACCAACATCGTTGACGCTGAGGCAAAGTGTCTAGAGCAGTGCGTTCTGGCGCATGAGCAGGCCTGCCTCCTGCTCACGGGCTTTTGCGCAGCTTTCCCGTCGCTGGCTATCCCGTGGCTGCTTCATGTCCTTCGCGAGATGGGTATTTGCTTTCCTGTCGTCGCCTTTCTCGCCCTGCTCTACCAGGGGCTGACTGCCGCTGTGGTACTGGAAGGAAAGAGGCTCGGGAGGATCCTGATGGGCAGTGTAGTGAAGCAGGGATGTCCGTCCAGCATGTTGCTCTTCGTCTTGGCGGTGGATCCGCTCTTGAGATGGGTGAAGGCTAAAAGAAGTGCTCATATTGATCGAACGTTCGCTTATGCAGATGACTTTTGTTTTGGACTCCTGAACGCGTTCTCCTCCCTGGGTCATGTTTTTCGTTTATTACGGCATGTGGAGCCTATCGCTGACCTTGCGTTGCAAAAAGTGTCAGATCCTGGTGACTGGTAATCTGGACTTATCTCTCTCTTATGCGCGCTTCGATTGCGGCCCTCAATAGCGATTTTTTAACGGATACAGGTAGTGAGCTGTGCCGAGTACTTGGGGGCCTTCATTGGCCCGCGGGTGCATCGTCTTGCTTGGTCAGAGGCTCTTCCGTAGTTCAAGCTCTGGCTTGGCATCGCTCGACAGCTCGGATTGGGTCTTGCTCGTGCTGCGGTCGCCTTTCGGGTCGCGTGCGTCTCGGTCCTTTTCTTCATCCTCCAGGTCCGTCCCATCTCATCGGAGCTTTTGAAGTCTTACCGCGAATCGGTTCTGTTCCTTACTGCGGGCCCTCGTGATGCGTTCTCGTATTCCTTTTGCACCCAGTTTCGGAAGATGCAGCTGCCTGTCGAATTCTTGGGCGTGGCATGTCTGGCTAAGGCGACATGCCGGAGAAATATGATTAGGAATGGTGGGATCGGTGCCGTATTCGACCATCATGAAGTCTGGGTACTGGAGGTCTAGTTTCTTATCCTAGATGCATGAGCTGTGTGCGTGGTATCACCGACTCCCATCTCAGCCTAGGTCCGACCTGCCGCGTCTTCAGGCTCGCTTGTATGAGATGGTGCGTGATTGTTCGCCCGCGAAGGAAGATCCTCGTCGGGCGCTTTTCCGTAGAATTGCTGCATGGGATCGTTTCTTCTTGAACTCATGTTTTGTCATTTCTAAAACTCAGCCGTGCATGCTCGTGGCAACCATGCGCATCCTGTGTCGTGGCCTCTGCGAGACTAAGAGATATAAATCGCGCCCCGCAGGTTGTGCCTTGGGATGCCCAGCCCTCGAAGAGGGTGATCTCGACTCTGTCGAACACTACGTCTGCTGTCTTCGGCTTGCTACTCTATTCAAATATTGGCTTGGTCCATTATTTATTTCCTCGTCCTGGTTTCCTGAGGGTTCGCCCTGCCCCCCCCCTTCCTCCTGCTTTCACCGTCGCCAATGTCGTCGACTGTTATCTTTTCTGCTTGTGTTGGCGCTTCTGTTGCTCTCCGCAGTTGTCGTCGGCTGAGCATCCCTGGCGCGCCTGAGCAACATTTCGAAGCTCGCCTTCGCGTCGCCTCGAGGCGGCGCCGTGCTCTGGCACGTGCGTGGAGGCTGCAGGCAGCAGCGTGGTTCTCTTCCTCCTCCCCCCTCTCCTCCAGAGATGTGTTCGCGGCTGGCTGGCAGCGGCGACCTCGTCCAGGGCGGGCGGGCGCCGTCGGCCGTTTGCAGAGTCGCTCGCGGGCTCGTGGCCGTTGGTAACCCCCATGGGTATCTAAGATTTTTTTTGGGGGGTTCAGCCCAGCGCCGGCGCGAACTTACACGTGGGGGCCCTGAGGCGAAGAAGAAAAAAGAAAAAGAAAGATACACGCGCACTTAGAAGAGAAGGAAACAACTGCCCCGCGACGCCGTTTGAGAGCCTCCGAAGGGGGGATCCTGATGAATGAACCTCTTCTTTTTGAGACCCTGGGCCCAATGTGGCCCCAAGAGGCCTCCCAGCCTCTCCCGGAGACCCCCCGCCCCGCCCCCGCCCCGCCCTCGTTGGCCCAAGATGGCTCCAAGAGGGCCCTTGATTGCCCGAGATGGCTTTCAAAATGGCTTAAGATAGCCAGCCATGGCTCAAGATAGCCTCCGACAGACCTCCAAGAGGCCTCGAGGCAGCCTCGCGATGGCTCAGGATTGCCGAGCATGGCTCAGGATAGCCTCCGACAGCCTCTCGCCGAGCATGGCTCAAGATAGCCTCCAAGAGGCCTCGAGAAAACTGGCGATCAATTATGGTTGGGCTGGTGGGGGTATTTTCTTTGGTCGCGGCCGCGGGCGAAAGCGCGCGCGGCGCCTAATTGACAGCAGCAAACTAGAGCGGGCGACCCAAACAGCCTAAGCGGACCAAGCGGCGCCTCGCGTGAGCTGCAGCTACGCTGAAAGTAAGTGCCGGGGGCCGGGGGCCGAGGGCGCCCGCGCAGCGTCCTTGCAAGGATAGCGGCGGCTGCCAGGGCGGGCGCACTGCCGGGGGCGCACACAAGCAACGCACATTGCCAAGTGTGGACTGCCAGGGCGGCTGGCTGCCAGGGTCTGCAAGTTGCGATGCGAACTGTAGACAGACGTCAAGACGTAAGGGGTGCGCATGAATTGAATTGCTCGCGGGGGTACTTTTTTTTGGTCGCGGCCGCCAGCGAGCGCGCGGGCGGCGAGAGAAGTTGCCCGGGCCGGCGGGCACATCTCATTAGCTATTGAGCGCGGCACGAGCCGGCCGGGCCAGCTCGCAAACGCGGCAGCTGGGGCAGCGGCAGCGGGGGGCTGGCTGGCTGAACTGGAACGCCCAGGGAAGCTCGAGCAACGTGCAGCCCTGCGGCAAAATGCCAGGGAATTCTGCGTTACGCGCTGTGGCGACCAGACGTGGTAAGCGATGGCTGGTTGGGTACTTTTTGGTCGGCGGCCGCGCGATAATGGTCTGGCGGCAACAGGCGTGTCCGCGACGGCGGAACAGGCAAATTCCACGCGAGGCGTGCAATGCACGTGCAGTGAGCAAAATGTTCAGCGTTCACTGGGACGCACCTAGTGCGCAGAGGTGCAAGCTGCGGAGTAAGTCGCCCTTGCGGCGCTAAGCTCCGAGCAACTGCCCAGACAGACAACTATGTGCCAGCCTGGGGCGCCAGCTGCGCGTAGTGGAATCGAAGGCCGACGACGCCGAAGGCGGGCCCACTCGGCGCGCGGCCAACGGGGCCACCACCGACTGCAGACGCTGGCCGAGAATCCAAAACACAGTGTCGCGCGGGTGTGGGAGGGCTACTGCCGCCCACAGAGTGCGACAGGGCGTGTGGATGGGGGGGCGCAGCTAACCGCCCCAAGAAGTACGTAACTGAAGGGCAGCTGCACGCCGTCTGTGAGAACGCATGTGGTGGGGGGTGGGGTGGGGTGTGGGGTGGGTGTGGGGTGGTGGTGGGGGGGGGGGGGGGGGGGGGGGGGGGGGGGGGGGGCAGCTAACCGCCGCAAGAGTCACGTAGTGACAAAAAGGGGGCGGGGGGGGGGCTGCGCGGCGCAGTGCGGCATAGGCTGGAGTGCGCCAGCGCTAAGGGCCACAAAGCGACAGGACTGGCAACGCTACGCGACACAGCTGAGGCTGCGCCTGATGCGTACCAGAGGTGCGAAGCTGAAGGGCAGCTGCGCGCCGACTGAGTGGACACGCGTGGGGGGCGCAGCTAACCGCCGCAAGAGCCACGTAGTGCACGGAAGGGGGGGGGGGGGCGGCGCGGCGCAGCGTGGCGTAGGCTTGAGTTTGCCAGCGAAGAAAGCCACATAGCGACCGAGCCAGAACCCTACGCCGCAGCTGAGGCTGCACCTGATGTGTACCAGCCTGGAAAGCCAGCTGCACGTAGTGATAGACGAAGGCCGACGACGCCGAAGGCTGAACTACTCGGCGCGCGGCCCACTCACCACCCACGACTGCAGACGCACTGGTGGGGATACGCGAAGCGTCCAGAATTTGCAAGTTTGCGGGTGCGCATTCTTTTTGGACAGTCATGTTGCAACGCAGTTGGTCTCTCACATGCTTGGGTGGCCTTGATTTTGAAACCCTTATGGTACGCGCGGTTTTCGCGGGCCAAATTCATCCGCGTGCAAGTTGAGCAGAACCGTATGTACATTGCACTGCCATTGGGGGGCGCTGAAGCCCGGGGGGGGTCGATGCTTCTTGGGAACGCGCGGCGCAATCTACTCGGTGCAAGTAAAGGTCAATAGCTTGGAGTTGATGGCTCTGTTGCTCGCGCAATCATCCCGCCCGCCCACATGCAGCGTCCTTTGCAAACGCCATGCGCCAGCGAATGCAGTGGCTTCTTGGCGCTGGCTGGCGCGTTTTTGCGGCCGCGCCTACGCGAGCATGCTCGCGCGCAGAGCGGCCAACCTATTTGACGCAACCGTCGCGGCCGCGGTGGCGCTGGCCGGTAGGGACTTCTCAGCGCGTCTTACAGGCCGCGCAGGCGCGCGGGCCCTTTCAATGCGGGTCGGTGGCTCGGGCGGGTGCCGTACCATGATGACGCCGACAACGACGGAAAGGATGGCGGTAGTAGCAGTCATATGATGGTTGTAATGTCTATGGCGGCGGCAATGCCAATGATGGCGTTTATGCGTGTCACGCCGATGGCGATGATGGCGTCCATGAACGGTTTGGCACGCTGTCGTCGTGCGCGCACGACGCGCGCGAGTCGCCCGCATGGTCGCGTTCCGTGACACGGATCGTGCCCTCTCCTTTCCCCCCAGCAGGCGCACACAAGGGCGCTCGACTGATTTCGGCACGCGCGCGCGGCGAAGCTGCGATTTCATAACGCACTACGTGTTTTTGTTATCCCGTGTGGTAGAGCAAGAGCGCTTGGTATGAAGTAAAATGTGCGTTCGGGAAGTTCGGCTTTTGAGATCTTTACGACACTGGATGTATACAACAATATGTCGGCATGCGCGTGCGATGCCGTTTTCGTGTGGGGGTTGCAAAACTCTTCAATGGACTAATTTGACGGAGTTTCTGTGGAACTACCGTCATCCTCACCCCCGGCGCGTTGCCCAGAGGAACCCAGAGCGGCCTCCGGCACCGTTTCCGGACAGATCCGGTGGATCCGGTGGATCCGGTGGATCCGGTGGATCCGCCGACGAATCCCAAACCGGCGCCCTCGCTTGAGACATCCTCACAAAACCGGCTCCGGGGGAGGTGCCCAGAGGAGCCCAGAGCGGCTTCCGGCACCGTTTCCGGACAGATCCGGTGGATCCGGTGGATCCGGTGGATCCGCCGACGAATCCCAAACCGGCGCCCTCGCTTGAGACATCCTCACAAAACCGGCCCCGGGGGAGGTGCCCAGAGGAGCCCAGAGCGGCCTCCGGCACCGTTTCCGGACAGATCCCTGGATCCGGTGGATCCGGTGGATCCGGTGACGAATCCCAAACCGGCGCCCTCGCTTGAGACATCCTCACAAAACCGGCCCCGGGGGAGGTGCCCAGAGGAGCCCAGAGCGGCCTCCGGCACCGTTTCCGGACAGATCCGGTGGATCCGGTGGATCCGGTGGATCCGCCGACGAATCCCAAACCGGCGCCCTCGCTTGAGACATCCTCACAAAACCGGCCCCGGGGGAGGTGCCCAGAGGAGCCCAGAGCGGCCTCCGGCACCGTTTCCGGACAGATCCGGTGGATCCGGTGACGAATCCCAAACCGGCGCCCTCGCTTGAGACATCCTCACAAAACCGGCTCTGCCTTGAGACTCCAAGGTCGATCTATAGTGCGGGGTCGAACTATAATGCGGGGGTTATACTTTTCTGCGGGTCGATCTATAGTTCGGGCGCGCCGAAAATAGTTCGACCCGCCGTTTTGGGGCAAACGGGGCTTCAGCGCCCATGCTCGCGCTCGCCCCACTGGGAGGGGTCCAACATATATTTGAGCCGACAGCAATGAATGACAACGATGCACACAGAAGCGTTCTTTTCAAAGCATGCGCACAATCGGCTGGCCGCAGAACTTAGAGATGCATGCCGCCGAAAACGCTCTCATGGACCTCCTTTGGCCCCTCCTTCGGCCAAATGCAGCTACAGATCCACCGAAATCCTCATCCCTATAGTTCCAGTGCTTCGCTGGTTCACCGCCGCCCATGCACAGCTCCAGAAACATGTGCATTTTAGGCTTCACTTTAAAATGGGCAGGAAGCGCGTCTTGCAAAGCGGCCGTCTGCGTGGCAAACTTACTCGAATGCTCTCTAAGAGTGTCCACAGCAAATGGGTGATTGTCAGAGAGTGCCTCGTAACACCGACATAAGCTTTTCATCCCTGCGTGAATGGACGATTCTACAGCTGCCCGCTCGTCGACGCCATTCCTCCTATCAAGGAAAGCCTCCGCCATCTCCAATGCCCATGGAACCATGTGCCTGAGCATCCCCGCGCCGCACCTCATCTTAGCCGTCGTTGCTTTTTTTCCTTTCACAACGCCCCGCGTCAGTCTCGATAGGCGGCTGGTCTTCTCACCTGGCGGCTGCCTGTCGTAGAACGCCATCAAATGACCATGTAGTGTGGAGACGCGGCCTTTCTGGGTAGTTCCAGCCACCTTTTTGTGCGTTACAAGATACCATAGCAAACCCCCTATGAAGTCAGCCGCTACTCCAAGATCAACAACGTGTAACCAATCTAGCTTCAGCAACTTTTCGTTCGCATACGGCACTTGGAAGAGAGGGCACACCTGCTCGCCTGAAACGATAATCTTCGCAAGGACTTCTGGCCATGTGCGTCGGTGCGTTCTCCACGGCGCGTCTCTCCCAGTCTGCGATTTCACCTGCGGGGAGTAGCCAAAAACACTCCTCCTCCTCCTCCTCCTCCTCCTCCTCCTCCACCCCTCCTCCCCCTCCTCCTCCACCCCCCCTGGAAGGGGCCGCAAAACGACGACGACGCACCCCCTCCCAGAGGGGATTTCCTTCCTCCCCTGATGTGTTGCGCTCCCATGGCCTCGTCCTTCTTGATGTTGCACAGGAAGCATACTTCGTCATCTTGCCAGCCAGGTAGCTTGAGCACCTCCTTCATCATCTTCCAGTCCCCTTTGATCTGGCAAAGCACTCCGCCAATTGGTAGGGTTGCATCGGCCACTTGTCGGCGCTTCCTCCAGGCGTCCTGCGCGCCGAAGGGAGAGCCGTCGTGCCGTGCCGCCGGCCAGCGCTTCGCAGCCAAGTGAACAAAGCTCCACTGCACCACTGCAAAAACATCATCAAATGTGTTGGGGCCCACGTGCTCTTTGAGGAACGCTGTGATTGGGGCCCGCAGGTTTTTCCAGCGCCCCGCAGCCCCTGGCAACATGAGGCTGATGATCTCTGCGCTCATCGATCGGTCCCAAAAGCAAGGGACCCCGTCCTGCCACACGCCCAGGGCCACCAGGTCGTTGCAACCACTCTCCGCCCTGGCTCTTTGCACGTGGCGCAGAGACACGCCGTCGAGACTCGACGTCTCCAGTAGCACGCTCCGCTCGCCAAAATGATGAAGTTGATGAAGTATTTCGTGAGGAAGCATCATCGCTAAGTCCATCAGTTGTTCTGTTTCAGACTTGGGGTCCCAGCCCCTCACCTGGCAGTGATAGAGCGGAGGCCACCCTTTCCTGAAGAAATCCCGCCTGAACTTCCTGGCAGCGTTTTTCATGCCCGACGTTGACTCCGTAGTGTGCAGGTCGGAGAGACCTGTCGCAGATGCAGAGACGCAGTCATTGATCAGCTGAGCGCCGCGCTGCCCGCTGACCACGTTGCTGCTTATCAGGTCCTGCACGTTCGCTCTCAGCCGCCTCTCCGGCGGCAAGCCCAACCTGTCATAAGGCAACCGCCGCCTGGAAAGCATCCCGCGGGGCCCGCGGGAGACAGGCGCGAGCGCGGCGGCCTTGAGCCACTGCAGTGGCTACGGACATGCGCGGATGAGGCAGGGGGCCCTTGCCCTTTCCCGCGCCCCTCCTCCGCGCCCTCCTTCAATCCCTTTCACGCCCCTCCCCTCCTGCTACTCCCCTCCTGATGATACCAAGCCCCCCTACCCCCCGCCCCCCCCTCCCCCCCGCGCCCCTGCGATGAGGGGGGCTTCTTTACTGGCAAACCCAGAAACACGCGGCCCCTCACGAAGGGGCACCCCTGGCAGAGGAAGCGGCAAGTTCTCGTTTTCCCACGGGCGTCGGAAAGGCAGCGCTGCATGCGCGTCGTCGGGCGAGGCAGAGCATCTCAAACCCTACTGCATATATGCATGTAAATACTGATATGTAGATGTAGATGTAGGGCCGCAGCTCAATTGAGGAACTTCTTGAAGCGCTTGACCGAGAGCTGAATGCCCTCGTACATGTGCTCGTGTGTGTTGTAGGCGGCCTGGACCTCATTCTTCAGCTTATCGTACATGTCCGTGTCCTTGCCGACAGAATCAGCGCCCTCAATTTTCGCAATCAGAACCTCCATCGCCGTCTCGTGCTGGTCCGCATTGTCCACGCACTTCTTGCACTCATCGGCCCAGTTCTGGAAGCTCTGACGGTCCTTCTGATCCTGATCCCCAGCCTTCGCGAGCAACTGATTCTTCGTGTGCTTTAGGAACTTCAGCTCCTTCTGATACTTGACCAGCATTTGCCTTGGTAGGGATCATAAACAAGCAATGCGCCGACATGCTTTTCAACGCAAACAACGCACGACAGAACGGATACGAACCAGTTTCTATCGCCATCCCCTCCAGGAGGGGCGGCGGGGGCGTGGCGGGAGAGAGGGCCCCCCTCTGGGAGGGGTCTGGCAGAGCACCAGAGATGGAAGGGCAGGGGGCGGCTGCCGAGGACGGCGCGCGATCTCGTCCTTCTTACTCACGATCTCTAGCCAGTGCGGATTCTCGATCTTCACCTCGCCGCCCCCACCCGACCCCGAAGCGCTGGACGACGGGAGCTCGGCCATCCTGATGCCTGCAGCTTCGAGTTGCTTCAGGTTCTTCAGGTTGGACGTCCCCTTGAAGGTGCGCGAGTCCTTCGTCACCAGCTGGTCATCGTCCATGTTGCGCTCGACGAAGTACCACTCCTTCCACAGAGGCCTGTCCTTGACATCTTCCTTGATGGGGAATTCTTCTTTGGTGCCATGCTCTTCGCTGTTCTCCTCCCACCATTCCTGCACGAAGGCAGTGGCTTCCTGGATGTTCGCAAAGTCTTTGATGGTGAGGTTCTTGAGGGCCAGTGCCTGCGATACATTCCGGTACCCTTTCTTGGCAGAGCGCGCGTGCACCTCTTCATTCGTGCATCTCTCTTCGAAGGTGGCCAACCAGTCAAGCGTCTTATCCTTGTCACTCGCGAAGGTCTGCAAGAAACGCTTCCGATCGGCTGGGTCCTTCATCCCGTTCCAAAGCGCCTGGGCTGCTCTGGCGGATTCTGCTGTGCTCGTAGGTTTCCCGCTGCCGTCCTTCTTCTCCGACTGGTACTTGAGCCACGCCCTCATCTTGTCGGCCTCCTGCTTGTCGAGCCCGTGCCCCTTCGGGGCCGCCTTCGACTTCTTCGCCGCTGGTGCGCCCTGGCCCTCGATCTTCTTCTTCGGCGCCATGCTGCACAACGGTGTGAGGAGAGTGCCCAGCAGGAGCAGAGGAGAGACTACTCCTGGGGCGGGCATGGCTGCCGCGGGACTGACCCCTGAAATTTGGGATACAGCAGCAAAATCGAAATGCCCTGCGGCAGCCGAAACGCCTGCGAATGGCAAGTAGATCGTCGGGGGCCTTCCCCGCGCACTTCAGTGGTGCGTGTGGGTGTGGTGTGGTGCTGTGGGTGTGGCGTGTGTGGTGGTACATTTCAGTATCGTCGAGCCTTCCCCTCAGCCAGGGGTTCGTTTCTCTCCCCTCGAAGGGGCTCGCAACCCACGCGGTCGCCTCCTCCCCCTCGAAGAGAAGGGGTGCTACCTCATCAGCGGTGAGGCGGGGAGGGGGAGGGGGTGTGCCAGGGCCTCCCCCTCAGTAAGGGGTGCGCGCCCCCTCAAAAAGGGGCACCCCCCTCTCTGGATTGCTTTGCGCGGCAGGCAAGCACAGGGGCCCGAACGACTCACCCATGATGCAATGCTACTGCTCCCCCCTGCTGCCCCTGCTCACACTGCCCCCCCTCATTAAAGGGGCTCACCCTCAGTGAAGGACGGCGGTGCCCCTCCGCAAGGGGCCCGTCAAAGATGTTTCAGGGGCCCCCCTCAATCAGGAACACCCGCGCCCCCCAACCCCCCCCCCACACCCCACCCACCCCCCCCCCCCCCTCCCCCCACCCAACACCCCCCCCCCCCCCCACCCCCCCCCCCCCCCCCCCCCTCCCCCCCAACCCCCCTCACCCCCCCCCCCCCCCCCCCCCACCCCCCCCCCCCCCCCCCCCCCCCCACACACCCACACCCCCCACCCCCCACCCCCCCCCCCCCCCCCGCCCCCTCCCCCCCCACCCTCAGCCAGGGGCGTTTCGCCCCTCAGCGGGACTCGTCTGGCCCCCATGCAGCGAGGGGGGGTGCACTGCAAGCGACCTTTACGAGAGAGATTCTCTTAAGAGAATTCTCTTAAGAGAATTCTCTTAAGAGAATTCTCTTAAGAGAATTGTTGGTTTTGCCTGAGACATCCACACAATTCTCTTAAGAGAATTCTCTTAAGAGAATTCTCTTAAGAGAATTCTCTTAAGAGAATTCTCTTAAGAGAATTCTCCAAAGAGAATTTCCCCTTAAGATAATCGGTTTCGTGATCGCCCGTCCCCTCTGCCAGGGGCAGCCGCGCGCGCCCCTGCAATGAAGGGGCCACAGTCAATCAGAGTCCCCTTAACCCGTACCGCCTCTATTCTGGCGCGAGAGGCCGCGCAAATGTATATGGATGTCGGCGCCGTCGCCGACGCGGTCGCCCCGCGGCTCAGGGCGCGCCGTCCTGGGGCGGATGGGGGTGCAGGAGGAAGATTGACAAGGAGGAAGAGCAGAAGCAAGAGGGATATGGACAAGGAGGAGGGCGGGCGACAAGCAGGAGCAGGAGGAAGAGTGACCAGGAGGATGGAGAAGCGGTCCTAGCCCCTCTTAGAGGTCGCCTTCGGGCGCTTGCCCTTGTCCTTCTCAGTGTCCTTGTCCTTGTCTTTGTCGCCCCTCCCTCCTTTCGAGGGTCTGCCCCCCGCCTGGTCCGCGCGGGGCCTTTTTTTTGCTTTGGGATCCTTCTTTTTGTTGTCTGCGTTCTCCGCGTCCGCCCTGGCTGCGTCCGCCGTTGCTGCGCCCGTCTCTGGCTGCTCTGGTGTTGCCGCTTCTGGCGCTGCCGTCTCTGCCGCCTGCCGCTCCTCTGCCTCTCGTTTCTGTTTCTGCTCCGCTTCCTCCTTGGCCCGCGCTGCGTCCTCCGCATCCTTGGCAGCCTTGGCCGCCTCTTCCGCCCTCCGTGCGGCCGCTTCGGCAGCCAGCAGCCTCGTCCTCGCCTGCGCTTCGGCGGCCTCTGCTGCCCTCTGCAGCCCCAGGCGGGCCTCTGCCTCCCGCCTCAGCGCGGCGTCCCTCTGCTGTTGTTGCGCCCGCCTCAGGCGGATGATCTCCTGCTCTGCCCTGCGCTCCTGCTCCTGCCGAAGGCGCTCCTTGTGCCTTTCGACGCCCCTCTGCGCCGCCTCCGTGCGATCCAATGCCCGCAAGAGCCTCCGATGCTGCCTTGCGTGCTCTTCCTCTAGCCTCATCAGCTCATCAGGCTCCTCTGACTCCGCTTCCTCCTCCATGCCATCTTCCTCCTCGCCCTCATCCTCCTCTTCTTCCTCCCCCTCTCGGGCTCCGTCGTCGGATCCGTCAACCTGCATTGCTTCGGCAGGTGCTGCCGCTGCTGCTGCTGCTGCTGCGGGCGGTGCTGCTGCTGCTGCTGCTGCTGCGGGGTGTCCAGCCGCTGCTGCTGCTAACAGTGCTGCGGGTGGCGGGCCGATCGGTGGCGTTGGCCCCCCCTGCGGGGGCGGCGGCTGCGCTGCTGTTTCGTTCTGCTGCTCCTGTCGGGGAACGACGAAGTAAGCTCACCCCCATGAGAGGGGCCTCTTCTTGCGTTTATTCGGTCCCCCCTCGTTTATCCCCTCAAACAGGGGCCCTCCCTTCTTGGCAGCGCGGGGCAGAGGGGGGGGTGCGGTCCTGCAGCAGGCCGACCAAGACCGCCTCCCTGGTATCGCACCTCCGCTGCCAGTGCCTGGCAGGCGCAGAAAACTGACCAGGATAAACATTGAGAAAATCAAAACATCAAACCGACATAACTTCATTCCTCAATGTTTGCGGGTTCCCCCCTCCCCACCACTTGCACCCTTGCGTTGCCTGGCTCTGGCGACCTCGCTCTTGCCGCCCCTCCACCTCCTCCCGTTGCGGTCGCGGTCGCCGTGCTCGTGGAACCACTGGGTCGCGTGGTGTTCCTGGCACGTCTTGCCAACGCACACCGAGAAGAAGGTGTGTTTGCCGCACTGCCAACACTTCTTGCAGTTCATCTTGCGAAGCCACAAGCGGTGGGACGAGCGGGTGTACCGCTTCCTGTGGTCCTGGAAGTCCAGCATGAATTCCTCCTCCGCCTCGCTGTCGTCGTCGTCGACCTCAAAGACAGGCGCGTGCCCGTCCTGCAGGGTGTCTCTGTAAATCAATCCCTTCAGGAAGGGTCACGGGTCTCTGTGAATGAATCCCCTCAGGAAGGGGAGGTTCTATCGATAAATCCCCTCTGGCAGGGGTCTCTGTAAACGGATCCCCTTCTCTGTAAACGGATCCCCTCAGGAAGGGGCGCCTTAACCACGTGTACCCCCAGCTCCTCGTGAGGCCGCTTGCCGCCGCCACCGCCTTCTGGAGGCAGCCCGCCGCCGCAGCCGCCCGACATCATCATGCCGGAAGCCTGGGGTCCAGAACGGTTGCGGCCGAAAGTTTTTAGTCAGACTCAAAAGGCTAAAATCTGGGGGCCTCGTGGGAGGCCCTTCGGGGGGGTGAATGTAATGGAATTTCATAGGAATTCGTCCAATTTTAGACCCCCCTTTTTTTGCTAAAAAAGGTGGGTCTAAAACTCGGCTGCTGGATTGATTTTTTATCGCCCAGATGGCCAAACAAGTGGCCGTCACTCTTACTTTTCTCCTCATCCTGCCCCAACTCCCCCCTTGCATTCTGCTTCCGCGCGGCCTGGAGCGCCGAGAGGCACACGATGAGCGCCCGCATGGCCGCGAGCTCGGGGCGGGGGGCTGGCCCCCAAGCGCGCTGGGCGTCAGCTCTGTCGAACGGTTGCGGATGAAGAACATGAAAGCAAATGGGGGAGGGATGGAACGAGGAGGAAACGCAATGCCACGCACATAATGAGTAAGCAGACTGCCGCACCTTTGATCCCCTCCCCGAGGGGCCCCCTCTCGGAGGGGGCCGTTGCCCTGTCTTATCGCGAGTGTGCTGAAGCCCCTCTTAAGGGGTTCCCCTCTTAAGGGGTTCCATCACTCGCCAATCCATCGCGCGGTCCCCTCACGGAGGGGCGCCCCTGCGATGAGGGGGTGTCGTCTAGCACTGGAGAGGGCGCTCTGCCAACGGGTATGGCGGTGGCAATGGCGATGAAGACGGTAAGGATGATGATGATGATGGATGCGATGATGAGGATGGATGCGATTAGTCGCCCAAGCGCTGTGCCACTAAGCGCTCAGCCTCCGCCTTAGCAGCTTCCTTGGTGTCAGCCACGGTGCCGTCGACCAAGGCCTTCTTCAGCTCTGCGCCGATCTCCCTGAGCGTGGCCTCGTCCAAGGTGTCCTTGTACTTTTTCCCGCCGAAACTCACAAACTGGTTCTTCTCACCGTGCGTCCGCTTCAACCCGATAGAGTGGTCCCTCTTGTAGTACATCACGCTGTACCCGCGGTCGGCGTGGCCAGCGGGGGGCCCAGCGCCGACCGAGGGCTCATCTGCAGCATCCACGGGCTCATCGGGTTCCAGCTGCTCTTCCTCCTCCCCCTCATCGTCCTGGTCCGTCTCCGTGTTCGCGGCGGCTGCACTGGGCTTTCTCATTGCAGGCTTCTTTGCCACTACATGTCCTGCTGGCTTCCCTTTTTTGCACGCTTTCGCCTTCGCCTGCGCGGCTGCCGCTCTTGCTGCCAGGAGGGCGTTGGGCTGCTCCGTCTTCTCCGTCCTGCCGTCGGGAAACACGGCATCCAAGAAACCATCGCCTCCTTTCGTCAGTGTTCCCCGCTCCTCCCTGTCTGCGAACTTCATCACCATGCACATCGGCTCGGAGTTGAAATCGAAATACGTGGCCAGGGGATCCTGGGGCGGGTCTCTCACTTGCCCCTCCCGAGCTCCCCTCCCGAAGGGGTTCGGTTACGCCGTGAAAAATCAAAACTGCCCCCCTCCCCCCCCCCACCCTGCCCGCCCCCTCCGATCCTCCTTCGGGGCCGCGGCGGGCGGGTCAGCGAGCTCGACGTCCTCCTGCGACGAGAACACCACCATCGGGCTCCACGTGGCAACCTTCTGTTTCTTCCCTGCCGGTTTCGGAGGCGGGCTGATGCCGAAGGCGTTCTTGATGACATTGCGCCTGCTGCCCCCATCTGCGCTGGACGACGCGGCGGCCGTGGAAGATTTTGGAGGGTTCATCTCTATGTCGGAGCTGCTGTCGGCGCGTTTTTTGCTCTCTCCTGTGCTTGGGCTTGCCCTGCCAGGCTGCAGCCCCATTGCCACCCCAAGCATTTTTGTGTGCGCCTCCAGCTTCCCCCCCGTCTTGGCGATGTAGAACTTGTTGCAAACGTGGCTGACAGCGTTGGCCACCTCCTGGCAGAAACGCCTACACTCTTCCTGGTGCATGTTCGGCTTCTGCTTCAACACGACGTCCTGGAGGTTCTTCCATTTGACGCGTGTGGTGAGCTGCGCAAGCGGCAAGAGAAACGGCATGTTGTTCTTCATGAAGTCATCTATGCCCCCTTGCAGTTGGCATTTTTCGATGAGATCAATGTGCTGTTTCACGAGCGGCTTCAACTGTTCCTCTGTCACAGAAGAAGCCCGTATCTTCACCTCCGTCTTGCCCTTGACCATTGCCCACCCCCCGCGCAGTGCGCGCAAGCAAGAGTAGCGCTATGTGCCCTCGAGCCTTCGCAGCTGCGGGATGTTGTAACATGCGCGCAATGTGATGCAGCCGATACCCCTCGCTCAGGGGACGCATGCCCCCTCACTCAGGGGATCCTTAACAATGCGCGAGCGAAGAAAAGTACGACCTGGCCAAAAATCATGGGTTGGACTATAGTGCGACCCAAGGAAAGTGCCAGGTCGATCTATAGTTCGACCCCGCACTATAGATCGACCTTGGAGTCTCAAGGTGGGGGAGGTGCCCAGAGGAGCCCAGAACACCTCCGGCACCGTTTCCGGACAGATCCGGTGGATCCGGTGGATCCGGTGGATGATCCGGTTGATCCGCCGACGAATCCCAAACCGGCGCCCTCGCTTGAGACATCCTCACAAAACCGGCCCCGGGGGAGGTGCCCAGAGGAGCCCAGAGCGGCCTCCGGCACCGTTTCCGGACAGATCCGGTGGATCCGGTGGATCCGGTGGATCCGCCGACGAATCCCAAACCGGCGCCCTCGCTTGAGACATCCTCACAAAACCGGCCCCGGGGGAGGTGCCCAGAGGAGCCCAGAGCGGCCTCCGGCACCGTTTCCGGACAGATCCGGTGGATCCGATCCGCTGACGAATCCCAAACCGGCGCCCTCGGGAGACATCCTCGCAAAACCGGCCCCAGAGGAGCCCAGAGCGGCCTCCGGCACCGTTTCCGGACAGATCCGGTGGATCCGTGGATCCGGTGACGAATCCCAAACCGGCGCCCTCGCTTGAGACATCCTCACAAAACCGGCCCCGGGGGAGGTGCCCAGAGGAGCCCAGAGCGGCCTCCGGCACCGTTTCCGGACAGATCCGCTGGATCCGGTGGATCCGCCGACGAATCCCAAACCGGCGCCCTCGCTTGAGACATCCTCACAAAACCGGCCCCGGGGGCGGTGCCCAGAGGAGCCCAGAGCGGCCTCCGGCACCGTTTCCGGACAGATCCCGATCCGGTGGATCCGGTGACGAATCCCAAACCGGCGCCCTCGCTTGAGACATCCTCACAAAACCGGCCCCGGGGGAGGTGCCCAGAGGAGCCCAGAGCGGCCTCCGGCACCGTTTCCGGACAGATCCGGTGGATCCGCCGACGAATCCCAAACCGGCGCCCTCGCTTGAGACATCCTCACAAAACCGGCCCCGGGGGAGGTGCCCAGAGGAGCCCAGAGCGGCCTCCGGCACCGTTTCCGGACAGATCCGGTGGATCCGCTGGATCCGGTGACGAATCCCAAACCGGCGCCCTCGCTTGAGACATCCTCACAAAACCGGCCCCGGGGGAGGTGCCCAGAGGAGCCCAGAGCGGCCTCCGGCACCGTTTCCGGACAGATCCGGTGGATCCGCCGACGAATCCCAAACCGGCGCCCTCGCTTGAGACATCCTCACAAAACCGGCCCCGGGGGAGGTGCCCAGAGGAGCCCAGAGCGGCCTCCGGCACCGTTTCCGGACAGATCCGCTGGATCCGGTGGATCCGCCGACGAATCCCAAAACCGGCCCCGGGGGAGGTGCCCAGAGGAGCCCAGAGCGGCCTCCGGCACCGTTTCCGGACAGATCCGGTGGATCCGTGGATCCGACGAATCCCAAACCGGCGCCCTCGCTTGAGACATCCTCACAAAACCGGCCCCGGGGGAGGTGCCCAGAGGAGCCCAGAGCGGCCTCCGGCACCGTTTCCGGACAGATCCGGACAGATCTGGTGGATCCGCGCCCCCGGTGCCCAGAGGAGGAATGAGGAGGAGGAGGAGGAGGAGGAGGAGGAGGAGGAGGAGGAGGAGGAGGAGGAGGAGGAGGAGGAGGAGAGATGATGGAGCTGTGGGGTGGAGGAGGACAGACGGAGGCAAGAGAAGGATGGAGGAGGAGGAGGAGGAGGAGGAGGAACCTCATCCTCACCCTCGCCAACAAGCGCACGCACCTTCTTCTATATACAGAAACTCCCGATCAACCGCAGAGCGGCCGGCTAGTACCATGAGAGGTGTTTGATCAACGGGCGCGCGAGCATCTTATTAATCACAATGGATGACCTGTGGTGTGGATCAGGGAACCCCCTGGGATAATCAGAGCTCATATTTGATTCGAACGATGAGCAACCACGCCGTGAAGTTGTAGTATCCGAGGGGGAGCTGATGAACACACGGGGTTGGGGTATTCATATTCTTCTGGAACAGAAGATTGTATAGGAGGCGTCGACGCGCGGCGACGAGGCGAGCGACGGGGCGGCGACGGTGGAACCATGACCGCCAAACCGACGCGCAGGTCCAAACGAGGGGCGGCGACGAGGCGGCGAGCGACGAGGCGACGGCAACCACGAGGTGGCGGACCCGACGCGCAGGCCAAACTGATGAGCGGCGCAGCGGCGGTGACGGGGCGGCGCCGGCGACCACATTGCCGCCAGACAGACGCGCAAACCCATACGACGGGCAGCGACGGGGCGGCGACAGGGCGGCGACGGCGACAACAGCGTCGACGGGCGGCGACGAGGCGGCGAAGTGGCGGCGACCGGGCGGCGATGGCAACCAAAGCCGCCAGACCGACACGCAAGCGCAGACGACGGGCGGCGACGAGGCGGCGAGCGACGGGGCGGCGACGGCACCAAAAGTCGGCGGACCCGACGCGCAGGCCCCGACGACGGGCGGCGACGAAGTGGCGACGAAGTGGCGACGGGGCGGTGACGGCAACCACGGGCGCCAGACCGACGCGCAAGGGCAGACGACGGGCGGCGAGGAGGCGGCGACGGAACGGCAACGGCGACAACCTAGCCGCCAGACCGATGAGCAGGACCAGCATCTCAGAACTGAAGTGGGAAACCCTGAGAGCATGGAAGAAGGACGAAACATGTTTCGTTCCATTGGCGCTGGCACGAAGTTGCAGTGTCTCATCGCAGGGAGGGGGACATATGAACATGAAAGGAAGTACATGTCACACATGTGCGCTATTATGAAGTTGCGGTGTGCATCAATCAAGCATGCGCACGGGAGGCCGACCTGAAGGCGTCGACCTACATCCGCGAGAGCGAGTCCAAGGCCTTCGAGGCGGAAAAGGTGGAGCTCGTGGACATAATCGACACGCTCAGCCGCGCCATCGGCATCCTCGAGAAACACGCGAGCGCGGCGCTCCTGCAGGCCGATGGAGCTACGAGCTTGGTGGAGGCCCTGCACGTCATGGTGCAGGCCTCTTATATGGTGGCTTTGGGGACCTTCCTGGGGCCTGCCTATCGGATCTGTTCGATTCTAGTTCGGTTCTAGGTCGACTCTAGCTCGGCTCTGGCTCGACTCAAGTTCGACTCAAGTTCGACTCGAGGCTCGCTCAAGTCCAGTTCAGTTCGACTCAAGTTGACGGATATTCCACGCAGCATCAAAGAATGAGTGGAGCAAGAGGCTCCAGGACGGTCCCCAGAACGAGCATCCAAGGCCTCTGGCTTCAGCGCCTCGGACGCCCAGCGCCTCACGTCGCTCGTGCAGCAGTCGCAGGACGCCGAGGTCCACCGCCAGAATATGTCCATATCCATTGCTTCGGAGTCGTGCGGGGAGATCTCGAGGAGTGGTTCACGTGGCTATCTGCCGAGTCGCGTTCGCGGGCAGATGCCCATATCCACTACTCCCTGAGTCCTCGGAACACGGCCCTCGAAAGGTAACGAATTGCATAAACATCGAGATGTCCTCGCTGATTTCTTGAATCTGCACTGGGCCCCCCTGACAGCACTTCCGGAGCCGCTCATGGCGCTCTCCACGCGCCAGGGAGGGGTGTCCAGCGCCGGTCCAAGAATTCCGAGCGGACCTCTGACAGTTTATGTTCATGCAGCTGTGTGTTCCTCTTGACCCAGCGGAAGTGGATATTGCCATATTCTCGCGGCGCACGAGGGCGACAACGAGGGCGCCCCTAGCGCCTCCGTGTACAAGGGCCACAGCGGCGGCATCGTGGAGGTGCTGCAGGACCTGCTTGACAAGGCCAGCGGTCCTTGTCGACCCGATTTGATAACGGTTCTTGCCGGCTCGACCTGATTCGATTATGGATTTGGAAGAACAAATAGCGGCATGAACACATGTTTTCGAAGTTGGTTCCACGTGGATTTTTTTGGGATCAGCGCCGAACACCCTTTCTTCCTCGAGGTATGCTGGCGGTCCGATGCTGCGTAATGCTTGCATGGCGCTGTTGCGTATCCAGGTGTAGCCGAATCGATTCGATTCAGACGCCGTCCCTGTGCTCCCCGATTCGATGCCCGTTCCGGTCCGAGTCGATCTATCGATTCGGTGGTGACCACTCCTCCAAGGCCCAGGTCTCCTTGAAGAACGCGCAGAACAAGGAGACGTCGAACCTGTTCGCCTTCGAGAAGCTCAAGCAGTCCATCGAGGACGAGATCGCCTATGGCAAGAAGGAGCTTGCGGAGGCCAAGGCGGGCATCGCGGCCGCGAGCGAGAAGAAGGCGACGGCCACGGGCGAGCTCGAGGTGACCTCAAAGGACCTCGCCGACGACGTCAAGGAGTTGGGCGACCTGCACGAAAACTGCATGACGACGGCGCAGACCTTCGAGGCGGAGGTTAAGAGCCGTGCGGAGGAGTTGAAGGCGCTCGCGGAGGCCAAGAAGGTCATCACCGAGAATACTGGCGGCGCAGAGTCTCTGTCTTACGGCCTGAGCCAGCAGGCCTTCCTGCAGCTTTCCTCTGGTACAGGCCTCGCGCACTTCGAGGCGGTCCGCTTCGTGCGGGACCTCGGGAAGCGCCAAAGCGCCCCGGCCCTCACTCAGCTGGCCAACCGCATGGCGACCGAGATGCGCGCTGGCGGGGCGTCGGCGGACATCTTCGCCAAGGTCAAGGGTTTAATCGCTGACATGATAGAGCGGCTGGAGAAAGAGGCGGACGCCGACGCTAAGCACAAGGCTTACTGCGATAAGGAGCTCGCCTACGCTGACCAGAAGAAGGCGGACCGCGTGACGGAGATCGAGAAGCTATCCACCGCGATCGACGAGATGTCAGCACGCTCCGCGCAGCTGAAGGAGGAGATCGCGACGCTGGAGAAGGAGCTGGCCACCATCGCCACCGAACAGGCAACCATGGACAAGATCCGCGCCGCGGAAAACGAGGCGTACGTCAAGAACAAAGCGGACATGGAGCAGGGTATCAAGGGCATCCAGATGGCGCTCAAGGTCTTGACCGAGTACTACGCGTCGGACAAAGAGCACTCGGCGGCTGAGGGCGCTGGCCAGGGAATAATCGGCCTGTTAGAGGTGATCGAGTCGGACTTCCAGAAGGGCCTCTCCGACATGACGGGGGCTGAGGAGAGCGCCCAGGCGGAGCATGAGCAGCTCACCAAGGACAACGAGATCGCCACCGCGACGAAAACCCAGGACGCGAAATACAAGACTAAGGAGTCTAAGGACTTGGACAAGGCGACCGCTGAGGCTCGAAGAAGAGCAAACACCATAGACATCAACTTTCGGAGGTCCGCCAGGATCTCTTGGAACGGCGGTGGACTCCCTCCCTGGCGCGCGAATCGCGCCAGGGACGGCGGCGGAGGCGCCTCCAGGAAGCTCCAGCGCTGTTCCAAGAAATCCAGGTGTACCTCCGCAATTGTATGCTCATGCCGTTGTCTTTTCCTCTGGAGGCGGAGTCGGACCGCGTCGGGGTGCAGACGGAGCTCGAAGCGGTGGAGAAGTACCTGGCCAAGCTGCACGAGCAGTGCGACGAGACCGCCCCGACGTACGAGGAGCTTGTCAGTCGCCGCTCTGCGGAGATCGCTGGTCACCAGGGACAACGGTGGGGGCCCCCAGACGGTGCGGTGACCACATCGTGTGGTGAGTCAGTGGGGATTCGGGGTCTTCGAGCGCTTTCGTCGGTTCGTTGAGGTTTTCCTTCCTCGGGAAGCGTTCTTGGGATGCCCAGATCGTCCCGAACGGCCGCGGGAGACCAGAGTTATGGCCCGAAGAGGACCGTTGTGGTGAGTCAGTGGGGATTCGGGGTGGTCGCACGGTTTCTGGAAGTCGGGCCGTTCTCCGAGTTCGCCTCGGGCGATTGAGGCTTTCAGGGTCTCATAACGTTGCAGTGATGGACCATGTGCTGAGGTCTCCGAGGACTTTGAAGTCACCGCGCATTCTGTCACCGCACCGTTTGGGGACCTCCAGAAAGACATGGGGGACTGGCCCAGGAGGGTGGGGTTGGTTTTGGCCCCCAGTCGCCCATTCATCGCCAATGGGGGCCCAGGCCCCCCACCGCGCTCAGGAGCGCGCGGGCTCCCCATCGGAAGCCTATCGCTGATTTATCGGCGACGCATCGTCGATTCCAAGTCGCTTCCCCCCAGAATGAGCCAATCCTCCATGTTCTCTGATGGCTTGACGGCTTTTCTCCAATCGGCTTGCGGGGATCAAGCCCGATACTGGCACTTCGAGATATATCCAATGTAATCCACATAGGTCGAGGCACATCCTGAGATGCCAAGGTAATTCTGGGGAAGTCGTGGGAGCTCCAGCGCGAGTCGAAGGACAGCAGAAGGCATTAAGCTCTTACTGGAAGATCAGTCGTTCCGCCTCAGGTCTGAGGTAAAATATCGGCGATACACAGTCGATTCCAAGTCGCTTTCCCCTCTCTCCCCCGCTGGGGCAGTCTCCCCTACAGCCAAGGCGATGAAGAAGGAGCACTCTGGGCTTTGGAGGGGCTCTGGTCTCCAGGCCTTTCCTTGGAGCTAGGAAAGCCGCTTCGTTCCTTATTCAGCTTTCCAAGTGGCAGCGCGATGACTGTACAGTCTCGTCGTGGCCAGAAGCGCCCCTCCGTTTTTCAGTCGGCGTCCTTTCTGGCAGCACGGTGATTGTATCGCTTCCCCTCAGGTCTCAAGCAGGCGCTGCAGATCCTTGAAGGCGAGGCGGCCCTGGTCCAGCAGCGGAGCAGGCATCTGACGCTGCATGGCGTGCGGAGGCACTTGGCGTGATGAGGGCCGCCTCTTGGCGCGCGGAGAGCCCCCTCCCCGGGCGGGGCGCGTTGGAGTCGATGAACAAATTGCGCCACCGAGGATAGCCGCATGCTTATCTTATGTTCCGTGTGCTCATATGTGCATCATGTCGTGCCCTGCTTCTCCACGCTTGTAATTAGCATGATCCTCGTATTGCATTCCTCTGCGCAGGATATCACTCATGGCTTCTCGTTCAAGGAGGCCGTCCTGACCCGGCGACTCATCACTCTGAAGGTCTTCCACGCAGAAGGGAGTTGGAAGATACGTTGTGTCCTGAAAGTGTCAGGTCTCGAGTCGGCCTGATCAGCCGAATAGAAGAATTTCGCCGCGTCCCACCCCGCTGCCAGGGCCGCCTATCGCGCGCGGTGCGCGACGCCGTCCACGTCGTGCAAAGCGTCGATGCCATGATGCTCCGCTGCGAGTCGAAAAGTCTGCCGCCAAGGGGCCACGTCTTTCACACCCTCGTAGAATTTAGCTTTGATTCCGCCGAGCATGCTGGGCCGCACGGCGAACAGGTAAAGGACAGGGACATCAATTTCGTGTTTCGGCTATCCGTTGGAGTACCTGTTGAGGACTTGCCACAGGGTGGCATCGTCGCCCCTCCGTTGACAACAGGTGCTGTGGGCCATCAGCACGCTTCGTCGCAAATGACGTATACCTTTCGACAACATTCGTTTCCGCCCGTGCGCACAGAAACGCTGCCGTCACCGACTCTCGCAGGTCGTGGGCCGAGGTCCTTGTATCCAGCGGTCGTTTGTCTCCGCAGGCCCAGGAGGCATCTGAATGCGAGGGGTGCCAGTGGAACGAACAGAGGTAGTCAGCGTAACAGTTGGCGACCGCTGCGAGGTGAGACCTGCATGGGCATGGCCTTCGTCGGCTTGGTATCCGAAGGCGTGACAGACGCGGAAAACAGACACTTTGGGTCAGCGCCCGCGTTGCCGGCCTCGTGCGCTCACCGAACCTTCGCTGGCGGCGGGCCATCGTATTCCCCCCATCCTTCCTTGGCAGATCAGAAGGATTTGTTTTGTGAAGCTGGCCAGATGCAGGGTTCAGCAGGTCTGTTTATCTAGGTGCACTTCAGGTGACGTGTCTTCTGAAGTGAACTAACCTGACATGTGGCGCCAGCTTGCACGAATTAGCACTAACACCCGTTGCAAGGGTTCATGTTGCGGGCGGAACAATCGCGGCGTCGGGATTCCGTGTTGCCCACTTCCTTTTCCGAATTCCGTCTGCGGTAGCCGCGAAAGGTCTTTGACGTTAACGCCCCAGGCGTGGCTTTTTCTCCCCCTCGAAATTATCAGCTCCCCCTCGGGGGTTGGTGGGCGAGTCTGGGCCCCCCCCCCCGGAGGAAAAGGCGGGGGGGCAGGGGGGGGCAGCTGCCTTGGGGTTTTAATTTTTCCATTCGGAGGTTCGCCCCCCGAGGCTTTTATTTTTTTCGGGGGGGGGGGGGGGGGGGGGAAGGGGGGGGGGGCGCCTCGACCCCCCCCCCCTCGAGGCTTCTTTTTGCCCCTCCCCCCTTGAAGTTTCCCGCAGCGGCGGCGGCGGCGGCGGGCGGGGGGGGGGTTCGACGGAGAGGGCGGGGGAGGGCGGGGGGTTGCTAGAGGGGGGACCCTGGGGGGCGGGGGGCCGCCCCGGGATTTCGAAGGGGGGCCCCGGAGGGGCACCCACGGAGGGTTCGGGAGAGACGCCAAAGCGCGTTGGTTCGCTTCCAGCGCACTTCGTGCTGCCAGCAAACGGCGCCAACGAAACAATCACAAACATCAAGTGATGGCGAACCGCAGAACCAATTGACATCTGCGAAAATCGACCGTCGATAGAATTCAACGAAGTCGAACGGTGACGGTCAGCGATGGCCATTCGCGAGCAGCGACAAGGGACGAACATGACCGAGAAGCCAATGAGAACCGATCGCGGGTGAAAATCAACCAACAAGCCATTCAAGCCAATACAGTGCTACAGCTGCCGCTTCTATGCAACATCCACTTTCGATGAAGACGACGCGGAACAGTCAAACATAGACTGTCGAAGAAAAGACAGTTACGAAACCTATGGGACACATTGGCTTCCAACGAACGTAGACAAGCAAATCGATTGACATTGAACGTTGACAACGTCGATGGAATTTCAATTCGACGAATTTCATCACAAACAATGTCTATGACATTTCGGCGAGGTCGTCGAACATGTGCGAACATCGAAAAATCATCCGTGCGCGAGGCCCCCATTCAGGAATCCTTGAGGAGGCCCCCGAGAAACCACCCCGAGCAGTTGGCGTTCGTTGGAGTCGGAGGCTGTTTAGAAAATGGGTGTGCAGGCGGCGGGCGGCGGGCGGGCCCGGGCCATGTAGCTCCTAATGGTGGTCTCTTGCAGCAGCAAGCAGTGTAGCAGATACGTGTTGTGTTGGAGACGGGGGCTGTGTAGTAGATGCGCGATGTGTTGGAGAACGGGGCTGTTGAGTAGACTCAGTGTTGTATTGGAGGCGGATGCTGCGTAGTGGAAGGGTGCCGTGTTGGGGACGGAGGTTGGTGAGTTGATAGGCGCCGCGTTGGAGAATCGAGCGGGGCGGGCTCAGGGCGGCAGCGGGTGGTCGGCGGGCGTGCACGGGGTTTCGGTTCAACTGTTAAGGATGAACTCTTGCAGCGGGAGGATTTGTAGTAAGTTATATGGGTGTTGTGTCGGAGACGGGGGCTGTGCAATGGATCGGCGCTGTGTTCGTGGCGGAGGTTGTTGAGTAATCGATGTTGCGCTGGGGAGGCTGAGGCAGTTGAGTAGGTTGGTGTCGTATTGGAGCCAGAAGCTGCGTAGTAGAAAAGGTGTCGTGTCGGGGACGGGCGCTGTTTTGAGTAGGTAGTTGTTGTGTTGGAGAAGCGAGCGGAGCCTCCCAAAGGATTTCGCCCCTCGGGTTCTTAGAGGTTTCGCAGGGGCGGGGGCCTCCCAGTGCCTTCTCAAGATTTTCCCCCGTATCCTGAGGATGGGGTGTTGCGATGCCCCAAATCCAAAGGATGGGATTATTGTTGTTCTCCGATCGCGGTAACTCCTTCCACTCACCTCCCTTCTCCTCTTTTCCTCACGAAAGGAAGGTGATGATGCGGGTGATGATGATGATGACGATGGCGATGATGAAACTGAAGATGGGGATGATGAGACATGATGACGATACTGCAGATGATTATAGTGATGAGCATTCGATGTGTATGATGATGCTGATGCTGGTGGGCAGGATGGTGGCATTGCTGACGATGACGACAACAATGATGATGGCAGCAATGATGATGATGACGATGCTGATGCTGATGCTCATGGTGGCGATGATGGTTATGGTGATGCTGGTGATGCTGATGAGTGTTTCTGATGGTTGCGACGACAATTATGCTGATGGTGTCGGTGGCGATGTCGATATTGATGCTAATGCTGTTGATGATGGTGATGATTCTGATGGTGAGGATCATGATGATGATAGTGGTGGTGATGATGGTGGTCATGACGATGATTCTGATGATGCTGCTGATGATGATGATGATGATGATGGTAGTGGTGGTGATGCTGATGGTGGTCATGATGATGATGTTGATTATGATGATGATGGCGATGTCGATGGCGATGACGACGATGATGATGATGCTGATGCTGATGCTGATGCTGATGATGATGATGATGATGATGCTGATGATGATGATGATGATGATGATGATGATGATGATGATGATGATGATGATGATGATGATGATGATGATGATGATGATGATGATGATGATGATGATGATGATGATGGTGATGATGATGATGATGATGATGATGGTGATGATGATGATGATGATGATGGTGATGATGATGATGATGATGATGATGATGATGATGATGATGATGATGATGGCGGAGCATATTCTGAGGATGCCTCGAGCGGGGCGCGGGTTTCAGCACCCACAAGGGGAAGCCGCCAGGGGGTATCTCAGTCCGTTCGCGTCAGAATGGCGGGGGTGTTCTAGCGGTTTGCCTGTTTGTTGCCCCGACATCTTCTTCTTCCGGAGTAGATGTTGAGGATGTCTTGGGCGAGGCGCTGGTTTTCGCACCCCAGGGGAGCAAGATTTTGAGGATGTCTCGAGCGGTTTGCTAATGTTGGTGGTCAGATTCGTCTGCTGTCCGAGCATTTTCTGAGGGTGTCTCAGGCGAGGCGCGGATGTCCGCACTCCCATGGGGGAGCCGCCAGGGGGTATCTCAGTCTGCCGTTCGCGCCCAGATTGTGTGGATTTCTCAACGGTTTGCTTGTTTGCTGCCCCAATTTCCTCCGCTTTCGGAGTAGATTTTGAGGATGTCGCGGGCGAGGCGCTTGTTTTCGCACCTCACGGGGCACAGATTGCCATTGCGAAGATGTCTTGAGCGGTTTGCCTGTTCAGCTGACCAGACTCGTCTGCGTTCAGGGCAGATTCTGATCCTGTCTCAGGCGAGGCGCTGGATTTCAAAACCCAGGGGGCTCAGAGTGCGAGGATGTCTCAGATTCACTCGTGCTCAAACTCATTCGTACTCAGACTCACTCATACTCAGACTCGTACTCATCATACTCATTCTCAGACTCACTCACACTCAGACTTACGCGCACTCAGTCTCATTCACACTTAGGCCCGCCCACCCTGAGACTCACTCGTAAGACTCACTCGTATTCAGACTCACTCACACTCAGACTCATACTCATCGTATTCATACTCAGACTCCTTTGCATTCTGAAGACGCACTCAGAATCACTTACAATTAGACCCAACCACCCTCATATTCACTCGTAGGCAGACTCACTCGTACCCAGACCCATTCAGACTCAGACTAGTGTTCGTTATATTCATTAGCCTCATACTCAGACCCACTCAGACCCATACTTATCCACACTCAGACCACTCCCACTCAGACTCACTCATACTTTGACTTAGTTACGCATTATCAGACCCTCTTGTACTTAGACTCCCTCACACATAAACTAACTGACATTTACACTCAACCATACGAAAACACGTTTCTACTTCAAGCTCGTTTATATTCGAAAGCCCTTGCGTCTAGACACTCACGGCGGACAGGTCCATGCAAATAGATGCACATGTAGGAAGCTCCACGCAGTGAATAATTACTTCCACCGCGCCCGGGAGGAACACCCACCTCCTCCTCCTCCTCCTCCTCCTCCTCCTCCTCCTCGGGCTCCTGCTCGTGCTTCTCCTGCTTCTTCTCCTCCTCCTCTTCCTCTTCCTCCACCTCCTCCTCCACCTCCTCACCACTCAGTGTCATTCAGAGTCACACTCAGGGTCACTACTCAAGTTGTTATATGGTGATGATGATGACGATGCTATGAAGACGAGATGCCGATGATGATGATAATGATGATGATGATGATGATGATGATGATGATGATGATGATGCTGGTGATGTCGATGATGCTGGTGATGATGACGAGGATGATGATGCTGATGCTGATGATGCTTCAAATGCCGATGATGTTGATGACGATGATGGCGGTGGTGATGGTGAGGATGATGACGATGCTGCTGCTGCTGATGATGATGATGATGGTGATGATGATGATCACAGTGATGACGGTGATGACGATGATGCTTGTGATGATGATTGTGATGATGACGGAGCAGATGTTGAGGATGTCTCAGGCGAGGCGCTGGTTTTCGCACACCAGCGGGGGGGCGCCATGGGGGTATCTCACTCGTCCGTTCGCGCCCAGATTGCGGGGATGTCTCGAGCGGTTTGCCTGTACGCATACCCAACATCATATGCTTTCGGAGCAGATGTTGAGCATGTCTCGGGCGAGGCGCTGGTTTTTGCACGCCCAAGAGGGGGCGCCAGGGGGTATCTCACTCGTCCGTTCGCGCTCAGATCGCGGGGATGTCTCGAGCGGTTTGCCTGTATGCATGCCCAGCATTCTCTTTCTTCCGGAGCAGATGTTGAGGATGTCTCGGGCGATGCGCTGGTTTTTGCACCCCAGTGGGCCCAGATTGCGAGCCCCCCCATGTGGCTCCAACCCTGGGGATTGTACGTGGCTCCCCCTGGGGCACGCATTCTTTTGTGTGTTCCGCGCGGTCGTATGTGTATGTGTATATATATATATGTATATATATGTATATGTATATGTATGTTTAGGTATGTATTTATGTATGTATGTATGTATGTATGTATGTATGTATGTATGTATGTATGTATGTATGTATGTATGTATGGATTGCCCTCTCCCGTGGCTTCAATCTATTGTGTTTTACGTATATTCCTATGTTTTGGGCCTCTCCTGGGGCACGGATCCTCACCATGAGGCCCCAGGAGGCTCCAGGAGGGCTCCAGGAGGTCCCAGGAGGCTCCAGGATGCCGCAGCATGCCCCAAGAGGCCCCAGGAGGCCCCAGGCGGCCCCAGGAGGCCACAGGAGTGGCTTCAATTCTTGTTGTGGTTTACGTATGTTCATACAGATTGGGCATCTCCTGGGACACGAACCCCTAGTGTTTTACGTATGGGCTTATAGATTGCCCTTCCCTTGCGGCTCCAATCCTTGGTGTTTCTCGCGTGTTCCAAAATATTGGGCTTCTCCTGGGGCACGAATCCTTTGTGTTTTCCGTCTGTCCCTATAGGTTGCCATTCTCCTGTGGCACCAATCCTCCGTAGCCATTTTGGCTCAAGCCATTTTGGCTCAAGCCATTTTGGCTCAAGCCATCTGGCTCAAGCGTTCGCACGGTCGTCGCCCCGTGTCCTGGCTCAAGGGTCCGCCTCTGGCGAAAGCCTATCGGCGCGGCCCTTCGCCCGTGGCGCGGATGGCGACGCCCAGAGGGGCTTGGTCGGCCCGCGACGCCGCCCTCCTGGTTGAGGCGGCGGTCCGCGGGGCCGTCTCTGCGAGTGCGCCGCGGCGCACGGTCGCGGCTGTGGCGCGGTCGGCTGTGTCGGCCACCCTTTTCGGGGTGGGCCGCGGGGCCGTGGGCGCCGTGCCGCCGCCGCCCGCTGCTGCTGCTGGTGCTGCTCGCCCTGATCCTCCTGACCGAGCTGGTGCTGCTGGGGCTGACCCTGCGGCGCGAGCCGCGAAGCGCCGCCGCCGCCGCCAGCGCCGTGCTGCGCGGCGCGCGGCCGCCCAGGAGGAGAACAACATGGTCGTGGAGGAGGTGCCCGCTGGGGTGGTCGCTGGAGCTGCCGCTGGTGCTGCTGCTGCTGCGGCTGCAGCGGCGGCCTCCGCCGACGACGACATGGACGTCCTCGAGGACGAGTGGGCGGACGACGTTCGTCGGGCCGCCTCGGGTGCGGCGGCGGCGGATCCCGCTGGAGTGGGAGGAGCTGCCGCCCCTGCCTGGCCGCGGAGGCGCAGGCGGAGGCCCGAACCCGCCCCTGGGCGCGAGGGCCGGTGGGTCGTGGACGCGGAGGGCGCTGGCGCGGCCGGCGCGGCCGCGGGCACGGGGCTGGCACTCGCGAGGGACCCGGGGGCGAAGGGGCAGGCGGACGCGACGGTGGCGGCGGCGGAGCCTGGCGGCGGAGCTGCTGCCTCGGGCGCGGCGACGGGGGCGGCGGCTGCCCTCGAGGACGCGTTCGCCGCGGCGGACGGCGTCCTGCGGAGGGCGGCCGATTGGCGCCCCGAGGCGAGCGACGACCTTCGGCGCTTGCTGGAGGCCGTCCGCTGGCACCCCGCCTAGGCCCAGATGGGGAGTGCCTTCGGTGGTCTGGGCCTTTTCAGGCTCGGCACGGGGTGGATGGTGGCTCGCGTGGCCGCCTCACCTGACGGCGCACACCCACGCGGCGTGGCGAGCGCGCTGCTTCTTGGAGGCCGCTGTTTGCGGTGCCTCCTGGCCGCATTTTGCGGCTCTCGCCTTCTTGGCGGCAGGATCGGTTCGTGCTGCACGGGCTGCCTTGGCATTTAAAAAAAAAGTGGCACCAATCCTAGGCGTTTTACCCCTGTGCTTATAGATCTGGCATCTCCTGGTGCACGGGTCCTGTCCAGGACTCCCCAGGAGGCACCAGGAGCATAGGAAGTCGTAGGATGCCCCAGGATGCCCCAGGATGCTTCAGGAGGTCCCAAGAGGTGCCAAGAGGCCCTAGGACACTTCAGGTCGCCCCAGGAGGCCCCTGCATGCTTCAGGAGGCCCCAGGAAGCGCAAGGAGGTCTCAAGAGGCTTCAGGTAGCCTCAGGGTATTCAGGAGGCCCCAGAAGGCCACAGGAGTGACTCCAATCCTTTTTGTGTTTTACGGATGTTCGTACAGTTGGGGCATCCCCTGGGGCACGAATCCTTAGTGTTCTACGTATGCTCCTGTAGGTCGCCCCTCTCCAGTGGCTCCAATGCTAGATTTGCTACGCATGCTCCTATAGATCGGGCTTATCCTGGGGCCTGATTGCTTGTTTGTTTTATTTTCGTTCCTGTAGATTGCCCCTCTCCTGTGGCTCCAGTCCTAAGGGTTTTTAAGTATGTTCCTATAGAATGGGCCTCTTTGGCGCCACGAACCCTTGGTGTTTTACGTATGTTCCTATGCGTTGCCCCTCTTCTGTGGCTCCAGTCCTGGTCCGCGCCCGGCCTGCGGCCGCACCGAGCTTCGTCCTCACCAGGCTCCGCATCCTTGTAATCCTACGTGTGTTCATACAGATTGCCCCTCTCCTGTGGCTCCAGTCTCAGGTGTTTTACGTATGTTCCCATAGAATGGGCCTCTCCTCTCAGTGGCGTGACTGGCTGTATCACGGTGCAGCCACTGTGTGAGATCTTCTGTGCCAGCCAACGAAGCGCAAGGGTTTCGCACTGCGTTTGCATGTGCACCCCTATCCTTTGCTTCGGTATGGAGGGAGGGATCGCGTAGCCATTTCGATTCAGTCGCGGTCAGTCATACTGAGGCCACTGACTTGCAGATACACTCATCCCGAACTTAGGCATACTCAGGCTCATGCGCATCGGCTCACTCGTACAACTCAGATTCATTCACACTCCAATTCGTATGCAGTTAAATCCGCTTCCAGTTTGTCAATACTCAGGCCCGTTAATAGTCGAAGTCTCTTGCGCCTAGCACGGCCGAAAAGGCCCATAATAATAGATGCACATATGGGGAGCCCCACGCAGTGAATCATTGACGTTTCGCGTGTCCCTACCAGCCCGTCCAAAAACCATGCCCGTGGGAGCTGACGGGAGAAGAGGGAGGCACACATAGTGTAACAGCGCTGGTAGCAAACGTGACCAGATAGATGTGTGGTAGCGGGGGGGGGTCGGTGCTGCTGGGGCTGGTGCTGTTGCTGCTGCTGCTGCTGGTATTGTTGCTGCTACTGGTGCTGCTGCTGCTGGTGATGTTGCTGCTGGTGATGTTGCTGCTGGTGGTGTTGCTCCTGCTCCAAGTGCTGCTGCTGCTGGTGATGTTGCTGATCCTGCTGCTTCTGCTGTTGCTAGTGCTGCTGATGCTTGTGGTGGTGGTGGTGCTGCACTTGTTGCTGGTGCTGCTCTTGCTGGTGATGCTATTGCAGCTGCTGGTGTTGGTGCTGCTAGTGCTGGTGCTGGTGCTGGTGCTGCTGGTCCTGGGTCTGTTGCTGGATGTGTTTCTGGTGCAGCTGGCTCAGTTTGAGACCAAGAACACATGCGGTTACGTAATTGGTCTACTTCTATTCTATTTCTCGTTATACTATATATACATACACATATACATCTCTATATATATATACATATACATACACACATGCATGCATGCATACATACATACATACATACAGACACAAACATACATACATACATACATACATACATACACGTACATACATACACATACATACATACACATACATACATACATCCATACATGCATGCATACATACATACATATACACATACATACACACATACATACATACATACATACATACATACATACATGCATACATACATACATACATACACACATGCATGCATATATACATACATACATACATACATGCATGCATACATACATACATACATGCATGCATGCATACATACATACATACACACATACATACATACATACATACATACATACACACATACACATACATACATACATGCATGCATGCATACATACATACATACATACACACATACATCCATGCATACATACATACACATACATACATACATACATACACATACATACATACATACATCCATACTTACACACATACATACATACACACATACATACATACATACATACATACACACATGCATGTATGCATACATACATACACACATACGTACATACATACATACATACATACACACACCTACATACATACATACATACATGCATACATACATACATACATGCATGCAAACATACATACATACACACATACAGACAAACACACATACATACATACCATACATACATGCATACATACATACACACATACACACACATACAAACATGCATGCATGCATACATACATACACACACAAACAAACATACATACATACATACATACATACATACACACACATACATACATATATACATGCATGCATACATACATACATACACACATACATACATACATACATACATACACATACATCCATACATACATACACACATACATACATACATACATGCATACATGCATACATGCATACATACACACATCCATACGCACACATACATACATACATACATACATACACACATACATACATACATACATATACACAAATACACATATACCCCTTCCGAGGGGCGCGTGGGCAGACTGTTGCGACAGGCGCGTGCCAGCGCGCCAGGGCCCGACAGGCTGCCTTATTCGGCATGGGCCTACACGCCCGGTGGCGCAGCGCACGTTTTACGCGTGTGCGAATGGTGGGGGGACGGCCAATACATGCTGCCAGAGTTCAACGACATCCTGCAGGTGTTCGCGCCTAAGGGCTCGGTTGCCTCCGACGCTTGGGACCCTGTGAGGGCTCCGGAGGCCACGAGGCCGCTCGCCCTCAAGAACTCGGAGAACAAAGCGGTCGCCCTCGTGATGAACGATTTCATCAAAGGCCCCATCGCTCGCGCCGCCCACTCGAGCCAGCAGGGCTTCATCACGGGGCGGAACTTTGGCAGCAACATCGTCCACATGGACGCCCTGGCCCGAGAGATGGCACTACAAGCTCCCATGCAGCTCACCAGCCCAACCCTGAACTGCTACGACTTCGGCGCGGCTTTCCCGAGCTTGGCACAGGCGTGGCTCTTCAAGGTGCTTGAGCGGTCCCGGTTCCCAGTGCGCTTCCGCGCCGCCGTCAAAGCTCTCTACACGATGGTGTGGGCCTGCGTGCGGGGGCCGTGCTCGCTGTTCCGTACTTTCCTGATCGCGGCGGGCGTGCTGCAGGGATGTCCGCTCAGTGGCAGCCTCTTCGCCTGGGCATTCGACCCGATGCTGCGGTGGCTCGAGAAGTTGCTGGCCCCGCGTCGGCATGAGTTTCGTCCGGGCCGCGCGTTTGCCTTCGCTGACGACGTCGGCATCATGCTGCCGTGTTTCACCATGGTTTGCCGTTTGCCGGGTGGAGCTGTTCTTCCGGACGTGCGCCCGTTGCACGGGGCTGAAGATCAAGCTCAAAAAGTGCGCGATGATCCCACTCGAAGGCCCGTGAACGGAGGAACTGAAGCAACGTACACGGCAGCTCCTCCGTACCTCGACGGACGCATGGGGGGATTTCCTGGTCGTGCCCTCTACCATCTACCTGGGCGTGCTCATGGGCCCTGGAGTGACGCTCATGGACGTCTGGCTCGCGGTGCTGAACAAGATGCGCGCCCGCATCGCCGATGTGGCCAACTCGGGCGCTCATGCGACTCCCGCGGTGGCCCTCTACGCTTCCCGGGTGCTGCCTCTCACGAGCTACCTGGCGCAGAGCTTCGAGGTGCCCGCCCACTTCCTGTCCAAGGAGCGCTACTGGCTGTGCAAAGTCATGCGGCTCCCCCCCAACACTGGCGGCGTAGCCGACCTGCTGGAGATGCACTCTTGGGGAGGACCGCGCGTGCAGTCGCTCGCGGCTGCCACCAGGGCTGCCATGATGAGGACGGCGCTGAAGACGCTAGCACACGCATGGCGGCCTGCCCTGGCGGCGCTCCAGAAGGTAGCGGCGTTTTCGCTGCCGCTCCCACTCGCGTGCCAGGGGCGCCTCTCGCCTGAGTGGTGGGTGCTGCCCAGCATCGCGGAGAGCCTCGCCGATGCCGCGGCCGGCTGGCCTACGTCCCGCAAGTGGGCAGCGCCGGGGAGAGACATGCGCCGTGGTGCGCGCGCCACTGAGTCCACGCGGCGGGCGCCGCTGCTCGTGCCGCGCTTGCAAGCGACACTGTACGCAGCCTCTCTTCCCTCGCTTTTTCCTCCGTCTCTGATCTCGCCTCGCCTGCGTCGCCGCACCTCCTTCTCCACCCCTGACTGGCAGCGCGCCAAGATAGACTTCGAGGCGTTGCAGCGCACCCTCGCTTCCTGGAGGGGCTGCGGGGCCACAGCTGTCCGGATACCCCCCCCGCACCCGGCCCTCACCCCTTAAATTTGATTTTGGGTCATGGCGGAGGGGGGGGCGGGGAGGGGGAACAGCCAATCGTCTCACACGCTTTCTCGCTCCCGGCAAATGGGGGCCGGCGGATGGTGCAAGTTCCCGCTGCATCGTTATAGCTGTAATAGCAAACGGTATAATTATGATGGTAACCACCGCCTGGGTCTATGCTGTAGTTCCACGTATTGAAGTTGTTGATGATGTTAGTGGCGTCGACGAAGTAAAAGTCAAAATTGTAGGTTATAGTGGATTTGAATGAAGGGTCTGAGTATATCTATCTTGTCACTTGCAGTGCTCATGGAATTACATGTGTAATCGTTGATGTAAGCTTAACCAGGCTAGGGGCATCGAAAACGCTGGGGCCACCAACGCCCCTAGACCCTAAGACCCGAGCGCCCTAAGATATTCAGGCCTGGATAACCTAATACCGTAATGCCCTACTCAACTAAGATGAGGACCCTGAGACCCTAAATCCCGAAACCCATGATACCTCAAGACCTGAGTACCTTCGGACCCTTAGACCCTGTCCCCTCAGACCCGAAGGCCCTGATACCCTGAGACCCTGGCACCCTGTGGCGCGAATGCCCTAAGACACCAACCGCCTAACACCCTGAAGCGCTAAGACCCTCATGCCCTAATTGCGAAGACCTGGACACCCGATGCTTCAACGCCGCATGCCCTATACACCGAATGCCCTAATACAGATTTGCCCGACTACTTTTGGGTATCAGGGCCCAGCGCATTGAAACCTTAATACAAGTTCGCCAGAATACTTCTGAGTATTCGACCCAGGCGCCTTGAGACCCGAAGACTTTGGGACCCCGATGCCATATTCCCTAATACCCTGAAGCCTTAATTCAGAAGATTATCGCACCTGAAAGAAGGTAAGATCTTGACACCGTCGAACCCTCATACACAGCGCCTTCGGACCCGAAGACACTGGGACCCGAGCGCCTTCAGGCCCGACGATTCCAAGACCCGAGCGCCCGAATTCCCTGCGCTTGCGGCGCGGTTGCCGTAATACTCAAAGACTATTGTCCCTTCAGGCTCTTTGCCCTTGTACCCTAAGACAAGAATATTCTAATACCCTGCAAGCTTAATTTCTCAAGCTCCAAGGCTTCAAGACCCGAGTGCCCTGAGACAGACCCGAAGACCATCTGGCCTGAATCTTTGACGACCCCAGGACCGCGCTATCTCATGATAAAACCCCGATGCCCTAAGACCCCCAGACTAAAAAACCCGAATGCCCAACGAATTGACCTAAAACCCAATTCCTGAAGATCCTAAGCCCCAAGTGCCAAAAGACATTCGTGCGTTCATATCCTAAGAACCTTACTTTCCCAACCGGAAGCGAATTCACTAAAACCCGAATGCCCGAAGGCCCTCACCCCGAAGGCCCTAAAACCCAGAAGTTCCGACGCCCTAAGATTAAAGAACGTGGCACTTTCGGGCCCGGAACCACTGATACCCGCAAGCCTTTAGACCCAATACCCGAAGACCTTCGGATTCAAAGGCCCAAAGCCATTAGCGCGCCCAAACCTTCCAGAACCGAGCGCCACGATGCCCTCGCCCTCGAAGGCCATGATACCTTCATAACGTACCTAAGACCCGTAGACCTTGAGACTCTCGCAGGTGAGTACCTTAGTACATGAATGTTTTAAGGCTCAGCGGCCAGAAAACCCGGGGACAATCGGACCCTCAGACACGATTCGCCCGGGGCGCCAACGGCCGAATGCCGTAAGACCCTGAGATCCGAACCCATATGTTGCTGAGACGACTATGCCTTGTATCCATTAAGAGACTACTTCCCCGACACCATATGACACCTGTGCTGGCAGACTCAAAGGCCCAGCGACCCCGACACTCCCAGACCATATGACCTGAACGCATCTAGGTCCGCATACCTTGGGGCCCGCAGAACCTGGGCCCCGAAGGCCGTTAGAGTTGAAGAGCCTAGAGCAGTTCGGCCTTGAGGCTCGACGGCCCTCAGACACGACGGCGCCAATGCAATGGAACGCATTGCTGTAAAGACCTCCATGCCCCCAGGCCCGAAGAGACCCCAAAGCCTTGTGGCATCATGCTGCCCTGAATGCTCCGAGGCCTCAATGTCCGAACGCCCTAAGACCGTAAGATCCGAAGATCTCATTCCCCGTGACCTTGATGCCTTGAGCCCCCCGCGCCCTGTCGCCCTAATGCCCGAACGCCGCAAGACCCTACTTCCTGAGGCCCGAAGATTCTGAGACCACCAGAGCGCCATGCCCCAAGTTCAGAGGACCGTGAGACAATCCAGAGACCGTCGTGCGTTAAGACCCAAGTGCCCGAAAACCTCGAGACCCGAAAATCCCCAGAAGCCCAGGTCCCTTAGACTCCAAAGCTCAGAGACCCTCGGGCCAGAAGATTCCCAGGCCCAGAGGCCCCGTATTCCTTGAGATCTGGAGACCTTGCGGCCTTCGGACCCGAAGACACCGCGATCCGAAAACATCGAGATCGCGCGACCCGAAGACAGACCAGGGGACCCGAAGACCAATCTGGTTTTCATGCCGAATGCCTTAGGCACTCCTTGTGCCAAGTGATCCCACGACCCTTAGATCCGAACCCTAGTGACCTATCACCGTAAGATTCTAAGACTCCCAAGACCCTCATAACTAACTCCGATCATCTCGCAGACGCCAGTCTCTTAGGGTCCTTGATGCCCTAAGACCATCGTCGCGAAGACCATGCTGCCGCGACCCTCAGGTCCCATGGCCATAAGATCAGGATGGCCTCATGCCGTCGGAATACCTTTTGACCCTTTTTATCAGAGTACCCTTCGGCGCAAATACCCGAGGACCTGAACAAGTTTAGATCGCAAGACCGTGTGGGCCTATGGCCCTGAGACCGTGAGGTCGTAGGGCCTGCGTACCGTAAGACCCAACCGCCTTAAAGCCGCAGTGCTTTCGGACCCGAAGACCCCACAGTTCGAGCGCCCTAAGACAATGCGACCCAATTCACCGCACTTCTTGAATACCTCCAAACACGAAGTTCCCCGTACACGAAATCCACAATACAGTCGGACTCTATGGCCAGATGGCCCGAAGGCTTAGATATCCTGAGACCATCAGAGCTGACATCCGCGAAATCCAGAATTTGCAGACCCGAAACATTAAGACCTAAGGTCCGAAAGCCTTCATAATCTAAGACCATACTGTCGCAAGGCTTAAATATCTCGCGACCCTGATACCGGACTGCCGTAATATCTCGGACCCCAGTTCCCCAAGACCCCTCGTGCTCTGAAGCATTCATCCCTGATGCCTAAGAGCCTGGGCCCCGTATTCCTTGACCCTCGTGCCATGGCGCCTTCAGACCCACTTGCCCAAGGTCCGAAGGATTTGATTCTCGAAGGCATTCGAACCCTCAGGCTTTCATGCCCTGGGGCCCAGAGATACGCGCACCCCAAGGCCCCGTCAGAACCTAAGACCTCGCACGCCTAAGACCAGAATGCTGCGGCATCCGGAGACCTTGAAGGCCCTGAGACATTAAGGTTTAAAGCCCGAAGACTCTTTTACCCGAAAGCCGTCAGAACCCCCCCGAGCTGCTACGACCATGGCCTTAAGGCCCCCTTCGCCCTCCCCCCCCCCACCGAGGGGGAAACAAACAAATAGTTTCGAGGGGCCATAAAGAAATGCATCGATGGGGGCTGGGGGGGGGAACGCCTCCGAGGGAAAAAGAAAAGCCATGACATCCTCGAGGGGGAAGAATCTTCGAGGGGAAAATGCCCACCCTAAGCTCTCGGCTGGCAATTAACTCGCTCTTTCCCTCCCCGTCCTGCCCCGCATCATCATCACCATCACCATCGAGGGTCCTCATCCCCCTCTCGATCATAAGCGGTGGCCGCCGCGGGGGAATAATTATTTTCTCGGTTGTTGGGGTCCCAATCCGTCAATAAACCCGCGCAGAACATATTTATTTTCCCGCTAGGGCCTTTAGGGAGGGTGTTCAAGACCTTTCTGGGTTCGGTTCGCGCAGCGTCGACGCGGCGGCCACCGCGGCGCGGCCGTTCAAGATTCACCGGCGCTAGCGACTTGGGACCGGCAGATGTGGAAGGAACCACCCGCGCTATCGGAATGTCGCGATTGCTCAGGGTCGAACGATCCACGCGGTGTTAGGAACCAGCGCGCAGGTCATCACGCAGGTCGTCACGACACGAACCTGCCTTACCAGAGTCAGGGGGAACTTTGGGGGGGATAGGCTCAGGGGGGGTTCATCGACCCCAATCGCTCTTTCATCGCCGATAGCCCACCCCGCCGAGGAACGTGCGGATTCGCTATCGGAGGCTTATCGCCGCTCTATCGGCGATGTATCGTCGATTGCGGGTCCATGTTCCCCCCCCCCTGGAGCTGGCCCCCCTAACGTTTCACCTCACGAAACTATCGAGATAACACGTTTCAGAAGCCGTCGCTCTTCGCCGCCCCTCCTCGCCGGCTTTGCGAGGCCCCCCCGGCGGGCGCGCTGCCGCAGGACGGACGGGAGGCCACGCGACCGTCCCTTGCTGTCGCGCGCTCGCGCGCGATCTCGGCTGCCGCGCGCCCGAGGCGCTGCCCCCCCCCCCCCCGTACAATCTTGAGCCGGCTGGGGGACTGAGGTGGCCCAGCTCTGGTCCCAGCTAGCAGAGAGGAGGTAGAAACCGCCCTCCTCGTCGGCAAGGCTGGACGCGGCTCGAAAATCTTATCAATTTCGACTCCCGGAGGGTCCCGTGGACCGATCTGACTGGATTTTACCTTGCCCTCCCCCCTCTCCTCTTGACCCATGTTCTCTTGGCCTATCCAGCGCAGGACACCAGGCCGCTTCCAACCCACAATGTAACAACTGACGATCTCAGGCTTCGGCGTCGTCAGACCGCCAACGGGCGGGCGGCCAAGGCAGTTGGCTGGGGACCCAGACGTCCAACGTCTTGCACGAATCAGGAGTGCGTTTTTTTCGGACAGGTTCGGTCTCGGGGTCAAGCGACAACTCGGGATGAGAATTCGGCCCTGGGGGGAAGTGTCAGGACTTCCAGAGAGATCCCATATGGATCAAGTCAAGGCATCGGATCTCTAAGGACAGGCATCAACATCCGTGCACGTATACTCTTACCACCAGGGATCCAGGGCTCATTAGCGCCATCAGCCTGCCCCCCTCGAGACCGGGATCGGTGTCGCGAAGCGACGTCCGACAGAGAGGGCAGCGTTCCCCCCACAGGGCAGGTCTGACGGTGGGGCCATGGCTTCCCCGGTGGAGACTGGGATAGGCCCAGCGATGTTGAAAGCCCATCATGGTGCACAGCTGGCACGACGGTTAACAACGATCCTCGTAGGCCCTAGCTCTGGAGGCGTGCCCTCGTGTTTTTCGCCTTAGGCCCTCCACCTTGGAGCGGGGCATCTCCATGGGGCTTTTGCCCCTCGCCTCGGCACCTTGCACCACACACGGTGGTACTCACAAATACATACATATACGTAGCACCCCGCATTTGCGGATAAGGGTGCGGGGGCGTTGGCGGGGGCGGAGGTATGGTCCCCTTGCGCTGCCCCCACGTATTGCCCCACGTATCGCCCCCATGTCTTGCACCCAGGTATCGCCCCTTTGTGCTGCCCCCAAGTATGTACTGCCCGCACGTATTGCTCCCATGTGTCGCCCCGTGTATATTGCCCCCATGGATTGCCACCAGGTGTCGCCCCCATGTACTGCTCCCAAGTATCGCCCCCAGCCTTGCCCGCCTAACCTTGGATAAGCTCGGATGATTCTCCGCGTTGGTGGCTCGCGCGCTCGCTCGCCCGTGGGCGACGGAGATCTTGTTCTCGATCCGCGCTCTCGTGGCCATGCCTCGATTGCACGACAGTGCCCGCCCCTGCGAGCTTCTGCTGGTCCGCGCTGTCGCGCTCGGCGGCCGCGCCGCCCCCCGCGACCCTGGCAGCACGGCAGGCTGCCTCTGCACACGAGCCATAATCGGGTTCCTTAGGGCGGTGCGGTCACAACACCGTGACACCGTGGAAGGATTCGATGGCCCCTCTAGGAGGATAAGGAGCACAGCCCCCCCAGTTGTGGCTGGTCGGCTCTGTCGCCCCGTGCACGAAGAACGCTGGTCTCTGAAAAAAGTGGGCACTTCGAGGCTCTTCCAACCACTTTTCCGGGGGCCATCCAAGGGGGCCCTGCCCCCGGCGCCATCAACGACGGAGGGCGGAGAGCTGGTTCTGGGAAGGCCCAGGGGATCATGAATCGTTCCCACAAGGACCACCTTCCCTCATGCCAAGTCGTCCTCGATTCCATCGTCGTCGGTCGTCGTTTGGCGGGCGAAGAACGGAGTGACACAAATTGTTCCACAATCGGGCGTAGTGGTATGACTTTTCTAGCCGCCCTGGAACGGGCGTCCTTGATCGCGGACAGTTTTTTGTGTATAATTCTTCGTCTGCTAATTTGTCGTCGGTCGGTCGCCGTCGCCGTCACCGTCGCCGCCGCCGCCGCCGCCGTCGTCGTCGGCAGCGTGACAGGCACCGCGGAGTCCCAGACCTGTGGCGGGTTGATGCCTTCCCCCTTGTCGGTCTCTCCTCGATCTCGGTCTCCTGGGGGGCATCTTCTCTGGTCCTGGCAACCAATTCAGATTTCAGAAGTTGTCCCAATCTAGGCGTTGTTCTTCGATTTCGAATCCAGGCCCTGGAACAATCAAAAGTGGATCTGGGGCGAAAAACTTGCCCTGGGAGAAGTTGTCGGAACATCTGAGGCCGCGCATTGACACAATCACATCGCAGGAGGTCTGGGAACAAAAACTGGATCCTGGGGTAGAAGCCAGAGTGCCCCGGAGATCCTCGGCCAGAGGCCTCGGGGGAAGAGGAGGCGGCGGAGGCGGAGGAGTGAGGAAGCACTGGAAAGGCGGAGGGCACACAGCCGCAGCGGCGGCCACGCCAGCAGCAGGCAGCGGAGGAGGAGTGAGGCTCAGAACCCCCGGAGGTCTAAAATCCATCCCCTGGACGGAGTATTCATCCAGAGTTTTGGTTTTACGGTCCAGCGGCCTGACGAGGGCCTCAAGAGGCCGCAAACGGCGAACAACTTTGCGTCATATTTTGTGCGTGACGCGAGGGGGTCTGGAGAGGTCCACCGGGAGAGGCCAAGTCCAAGGAGGATGCGTCAGGAGGAGGAGGAGGATGATGCCCGCGCCAAGCGAGCCCGCCCCGAAGCAGCGGCTCCTGCGGCGCGCAAGCGCAGACGACGAGCGGCCCAAGGCTGGGAGGCAGACCACTGAGCAGCCCTGCGCTGCCATGCCGACCTCCATGGGCATCGACCCGAGGAGCTTGATCAACCCTGAAATCTTGGCGTCGTACGTTTTCACACCGGGCGGTTTAGCATTGTTTCGGGCCCCAAGACCCTCACGGATCGACCTGGCTCGAACAATGCCGCAGAAAAAATGTGTTCAGGGCCCTGGTACAGTTGCAATACTTACGATACCTATACGACCACCCTTCGGGTGATAAGGAGGTTCGGGGGGGATGAACCACCGTCTCACTCGATCGGTCTCACTATCGATCTCACTATCGATCTCACTATCGGTCTCGCTCGATCGATCTCACTCGATCGATCTCAGAATCGAGCTCACTCGATCTATTTCATTCGATCGATCTCACAATCGATCTGACTATCGATCTCACAATCGATCTGACTATCGATCTCACAATCGATCTCGCATTCGGTCTAACTACCGATCTCACGATCGATATCATATATCACGATCAACGTCATCATCATCAACATCATCGTCATCAACGTCATCAGCATCATCATTATCAGCATCATCGGGGCACCATCACCATCATCGGAATACCACCACCGTCATCATCATCTCATCATCATCATGAAAACATCATCAACACTTTATCGTCATCATCACCGGGACACCATCATCATTAGCAACATCATCATCAATATCATCATCATCGGAACATCATCATCGTCACCATGATCATCATCATCACCATCGGGACACCATCATCATCAACATCAGCAGCATCATCATTGGGCCACCATCATCAAAATCATCATCATCATCATCGCCTCATCATCATCCTCATCATCAAGATCATCATCGGGACACCGTCATCGTCATCATCATCATCATTATCATCATCATCGGGACACCATCATCATCATTATTATCATCAACATCATCATCAACCTCATCATCATCATCATCATCATCATCGGGACACCACCCTCATCATCATCTTCATCATCACCATCATCAAATCATTAGATCATCATCAACATCATGATCATCAACATCATCATCATCATCATCATCATCATCATCGGGGCACCATCATCATCATCAGCAATATCATCAACATCATCACCATCGGGGCACCATCATCATCACCACCATCACCATCATCATCATCATCATCATCATCAACATCGTCAACATCATCATCATCACCATCATCGGGACACCATCATCATCACCACCATCACCATCACCATTATCGTCAACATCATCAACATCATCATCATCATCATCATCATCATCATCATCATCATCATCATCGGGACACCGGCGGGACACCGCGCGCCACCGGCCCCCGAGCGGGACACCGGCGGGACACTGCGGGGCACCGGCCGCCCGGTCAAGGTTCTTTTGCTCCGGCCGCGCCTCAGCCACAGGAGTTTTTCTCTCGCCCGCCCACGCAGCTTCGCCTCGCCCGCACGGCACGCACGAACACGAAACCGAAATCGATTTCCCGGTAGGGGGGCTCTCCGTTCCACTTCGATCTCACCCCCTCACCTCCGATCGTATTTGTTTGTGACGTCGGATCTCGGGGAATTTAAGTTCCCACTGCAATCCAAGGCCCCCCGCGACGTGAGGTTTTTGCAGGCCCCTGGAGGTCCCAGAAAGTGCCGAAGGCGCCTGCAAACCCAGAGCCGCGGTCCTCGAGCCTTTCCTCAAACCTCGAATCTTCCCCCCCCCCGTCCGCGCGAGCTCGGCGCGGAGGGGATGACTTTGAGGTTCGACGCGGTCGGTTCGAGGACATTCTGCGTCCATTTATAATCCAGGCCTCGCAAGTGGTCCGGAGCAGATGTGGTCGGAGGACCGCGCCGCATGGCCGATTTCGAGGATTCGGCGCGATCTGGAGCCCGTTCTTCCCCATCCCGCCGTCGCCGATGCATCGCCGATGCATTGACAATTGCGGCGTGATCTGGAGCTCGTTCTTCTCTACCCCTCGGTCGCTGATGCATCGCCGACCCCTAATCGGCCGTGGCCCGCGGCACTCCGCAGCTCACCTCACCGTGGCAACTCCCGAGGGCGCCCTCCGCAACATCACCCCGCGCAGCCGTGCCCGCGCCGTCCTCGGCCCGAGCCCTCCTCGGCCTCTCCCCGCGGCCGCGCGTGGCGTGCCCCGTCGCCTTCAGGACCGCGGTCCTTGACGTCGCTGCCGCAGGCCGTCGACGTCAACGTCGTCGTCGTCGCCGCCGTCGCCGCCGTTTCCGTCATCGACAAAGTCGTCGTCGTCGTCGTCGTCGTCGTCGCCAGTGGAGGATGATGGCGATGGTGGTGGTGGTGATGATGGTGATGATGATGACGTTGTTGTTTCTGTTGCTATTGATGATGGTTCTGGTACAGATAATGTTGAATTTGATGATGTTGATGATGGTGGTGGTATGATGCTGCTGCTGATGATGATAACGACGACGGCGACGGCGACGATGACGATGACGAGTCTGATTATGCTGATGATGTTGATGATCAAGGTGGTGATGCTGATGCGGATGCTGATGATGTTGATGATGCTGATGTTGATGATGATGTTGATGATCAAGATGGTGATGCGGATGCTGATGCTGATGCTTATCATGATGATGCTGATGCTGATGATGCTGACGATGCTGATGGTGATGCTGATTTGGATCATGAGGATGACGAGGATGAGTATGATGAGGATAATGAGGATGCTGCTGCTGATGATGATGATGCTGACGATGTTGTTGTTGACAATGATGAGGATGATGCTGATAATGATGCTGATGCTGTTGATGACGATGATGCTGATCGGATAATGACGGTGATGATGGTGTTGACGGTGATGATGGCGGTGATGATAATGATGATGATGATGGTTGATGATGATGATTATGATGATGATGATGCTGTTGTTGTTGATGGTGATGCTGATGATGATGACGACGATGTTGATGTTGTTGATGATGAGGTGGTGATGGTGATGAGGATGACGAAGTAGAATGTCACTAGAACGACGATGATCTATGCTTTCCGATTTTGTCGGGTGTCAATGCGGGGATTCTGGATGTTTGTGAGCAGTGATTTCCCGATGATTTCTTGAGGTGTCCAGAGGTTTCCAGGGGAAGGGACGAAGACTGATGAGCCTGATTGATTGATTACTTGGCTAAGCGGGAGGCTGGGACTGAAGGGAGGAGGTTGCGATAGTCGGGCCGGCTCGGAAGTAGATGGCCAAGCAGCCCAGTAGAGTGAGCGACCATTCGCTCCGCAATGCACGAGAACGGCGACCCCCCTCCCAAACAGTCGAAACCCGACAAGTCTTCGCAAGAACTCAGACAGCGACACCAGCTCTTCCCTGCTGTGCCAGCCCGGCCGAACTGGGCGTGACCGAAAGACGCACGATGTGGGAATCGCCATCATGAATCGACTTTCTCCAGAGGTGAGGAAGCAACGCGTCACAAAAGCCTCCTCTGAGGAGAAGGAGTAGGGATTATAATCGAGCTAGCCAGGTCGAGCGAGACAGGGGGCCAAGCCTATTTCCAGCTTGCCGCCCACACAAGATGGACCAAGTGTGGCGCCTTGGGATTGGAACGCGTTCCCACCTCGCAAACGGAATGCGCTCGCGCGCGACCCCGCTTCCGACAGGGAGAACTACGCGGGCCGCGCAGGTGTGTGAGTCGGGCCGACCGAAAGGGGGGAATAGGGAAAGGGGGGTTACGAACTCTGTTGCATGCAGCTGGTTGCGGCCCCGCGCCGGGGTTTTAGGGTTTAGGGTTTAGGGTCCACTAGCCCAAACTCGCAGCCTGTTGGACGTGTCCCCCCCACCCATGACCCAAGACATATTGATCTCAAAACGACGACGATGTTGTCTCCACACCGTGTCGCTGGCGCTGGGCCGAGCCCTCCACCGCGTCACGGCGGAATCGTAGCGATGCGTTGAGACCCGGCTTGCGCCGCTCACCACCGCCGCCCACCGCGGCGCCCCCAGAAATGCGTCGACGAAGAGCAGCTGCGCCTTCCTCCGGGAGCTTCTCGGCGAGAGGCTCCCGAGGGAGGGGGGCTTCTGGGCGGCCGCGGTCGTCCTGCCGCGCTGGCTCCGTGGCGCTCGAGCGCGCCGCGGGGTGTCAGCGCGACGGGGCGGCCATGGCCGCTCGGAAACCCAGGGGGCCATGTGCAGCCTCCACGGGGCGGCCCCTGAGAGGGCACGGGGGCAGCGCTCAACCCGAAAGGGCCGGGTCGCAAAGGACTAGCGACGCCATGTCTGGCATTCCGATGTCAGCATCTCCTCCCGGAGCGCCATTCCTGGCATTCCGAGGCCAAGAATCTGCGTGAGGGGTGCGCTGACACGTGGGGCGGCATACAAGGGGCGCGGAAGGGCGTCCGTGAGAGTTTCACTATTTTAATATGTATAGGCTCTTAGCTCTTAGGGTTTAGGGTTACCCACGACGCCATCGTCGAGTTACGTGGTCTCCAACAGAGTGTCCAACATATGCAGCACAGCGTTACGGCCAATGAAGCTACACTGACCTCGCACGTCAGCAACGCTGAGCTCCACCACCAAACTCCAGACCGTCGACCCGCTCCTACGCGCGCCGATGGTGGCGCCCGCGCAGGCCATGCACGACGTACATCGCCAGGCGCCGCCTCAGCCGCGGCCTCTACACAGACTCGTCGCGTTTCTCCTGTGCGACCTCCTTCTCCAACACAACTGATTCCTTCGCAGACGTTATCGCACGTCTTTGCCACTGCCACAGCTCTTGTAAAGGAGTCCGACGCCGTACGCGTACCACAACTGCCACGCATTCCGCAACCGCAAGAGTGGCAACCGACGGTTCGCAACATATTTGGCTGCGCATCGGGGTGCCCTGCCAAGGCGTATGCATTCCTGCGCGTTGCAGAACAACCCACAACGACCTACGAGGACCTCCAGGACAGCGGCGACCTCGAAAATATCGATTGAAAACTTGCAGCCGGACTCACTGCTGTTCTGAATTCTGAGCGACGCTACCGCATCGAGAATTTTGCGGTTCAGGAGCACAAAGCCGGCCGCATCGTCAAAGGCAGACAAATCGACTGGACGATACTATTGTCTTACGAGGTCACTGCAGTCGATGACGCCCTGCACGACTTTGAGCGTCTGCAACTACTCCGCATGCGTGACGATGACCTCCTACGGTTCGTTGTGGACTGGGACAACCTATTATTGGAATGCCGCGGATTACCCGACACGAATATATTGGAGTCATCACTCCGAGCTCAGAAACGACGACACTATCTGATGAAGCAGGGTATTCACGACTACAACAAAATTCTTCCCGCCGACCCTGATAGAACACGCGGATGGCTTCGGCAACCAGTTTTGGACAATCTCGAGTTCTACCGACCAACTTGAGCGCAGCCAGCACAACTTCACAAACGAATCGAGCAGACACGATTCTGTGATTTGCGCAGCGTTCAAATCTGAGAGGTGCAAGAATGGGGAAAGGCGCAAACTGTTGCAGACCAGCTCCAGCAGTCGCCCGGCTACGCGACCAGCTCCACGGTCGTCTACCCGCGACCGGGGCCACCGCGACAGACGGTCCTCGATTGGTCGCTCAACCTGACCAACGACGAAATACAAACCTCGGCATAATTTCTGTTTTGCTTCGCCCAGACTGGATCCTGTCCTAAGAAAGGTCGTTGCGCGCGCCCCCCGCCCACCAGCGTGCACCTTCTACGCGCGCCCGAAGCAAATCTGCAAGCGCGGCGACTGGCGCCGCGACGCTCACCTGTTCGGTAGCGCAGCAAAGACAGCCAAAACAGGGCGCCCTCCCCGCGACGCGCGGGGGGCAGGAGGCAGTCGCCCTACAAGAACGCACAGTGCTCCCGCAGTCCGGGGGGCGCGCGTTGGTCACGACGAGGGTCGCCGTCTCCACGGCGCGGGGGGCGCTGCTTCTCGCGCTCTCCCGGGAGTCGCGGCTGGTCGCCCCGCCCTCCACGACGTTCGCGTCCGACATCTAGGACGTCCCACCAGAGCTCTTCCCGCGGCCGCTCCCCCACCAGGGGCGACGGGACTAGCGGCCGTTCTCCGTCCGGACACCGCAGCCGCTCACCGTCTACTCGCGATCGCGTTCGATCACCTGCTCCAGGGCGCTACGTTCGACGACGTGACCGCGCCGCTGTCTCTCGTGAGCGGATTGTGATCCTGTCTGACTCCGCGAAACGGGAGATCATCTTTTGCCTTGACAGCGTGGGCATTACAACCTGCACGGTAAAACATAAAAATGTACAAATGGACGGAATCATCATATTGCAGAGGTGGCTATGTTGACGTTCCTGACGTCTTACCCGACTGGTGGATGCAGGCCAGTGCGCGTGCGCTCCGTACTGCGCAGGAGGGCGCCCATCGTTTGCACGACGATCTCACAACACCGCCCACTACAACCCCCGCGTCGGTGGCGACGCCCGCGCCGACGCCGCTACCGTCTACGACAGCGCTCGTACGTGCATGGGTATTTGACAGTGGCTCTGCCCATCATATCCAAGTCAAGTCTGACATACTAAGGCGCGAGGCCACTCGAGTACGACAAGGGCGCGAACACATCCTCGAGACAGCCAACGGCGACCGAGTCGTCAACGAGCATATCGTGCTCAAATTACCGCAGGTAGGTCTGTCCAGTTCGGCCTTGGCTATGACGGGTTGCCCTTCGGTGCAGTCAGTGGTGCGCTCGGTTCAGGACGATGGTTTCAGGCAGCTTTGGGATCCTACTCTTGGTTATCTATTGCGAGACCTTCGCGGTCAATGGCACAGAGTTCACGTCGACAACCGGATCCCAGAGCTCGGTGCTCACGACCTGCAGACGATCCCGCCCCCCGACCTGCATCCGTGATTTGCCGCGTCGCGATGATCCTCATCATTATTGGCGCCCACTACGCACGAGGACCCGCCTGCGCCGGCGGCAGCGCCATCGCCGACTCTGCATGCAACTACGCGCGACCACCAACAGGTTCCGACGACGGGGCCGGTGGTCGCACTTGCATTGCCAGGCAGACCGCGTCCTCCAATCGATCCTTCGCACTACATCGCACGCGCTCCGAAGCATCCAGATTGTAAGATTTTGGCGTGGATCCTGGTGCACAACACGCCATGTCGGCGACGGCGCCGACCATGTCCACCTCGTGACCCCACCACCGATGACGTTCAATCTGAAGCGTTTGTACCACGACGATTCGGCGAGGCTCTGGCTGCAGATCGCATCGTACTTGCGGCGGACGAGGCTGCAGACAAGCACGGCGACAAGTGCGCTCTAGTTGCGCTGGGCAAGTTTACGGGCACCATAATGGCATGCCCAGCGAAGCGTAAAGACGCCGAGACAACTAAGGCATCGTTCCTGGATTTCTTCGCGCCCAATGATGAGGGCAAACATATTTACACTGACAGTTCTGGGGGACTGCAAAAAGCATGCCGACAGTTGAGGATGGCCACGCGATGCCAGCGCGCCACGCCGGCCACAGACCAACGGCGTGACCGAGCGCGCGGTTAAGTCTGTCATGCAGGGCGCGCGAGCTGTCCTCCACAACTCAGGACGTGGTCACGAATGGTGGAAAGAGGCTATGCAGGCATGGTGTTGTGGCCGCAACTTCACTGCCCGACCGTGTCATGGAGTTGCTGCGACTTTGGATGCATTCTTCACGCGAAGTCCAGCTGGTTCCATTTGGTATTCGTATCTTTTTGAAATGCTCCAACCAGGACCTCGACAAGTCCGCGGCGAAGTTTGACGAGCTTACTCGAGAAGGTTTGTTATGGGTTTCCACCTCCACTGAAGTGGGCGCGGGTCTGGCGACTACCTCGCCATCGACGCTGCCACCTGCGCCGAGAACCCTGGCCCGGAACGCTGCCGCGTTCATCGCTTCAAAAACATTGGTTCCTGAAGGAAACAACCAGTTTTCCTTGTCCGAGGAGGTCTCCTGCGACGCCGCAACCCCGAGAAACGCGAGTTGATCTCGTTCCAAACCTCTCGGCGCCCCTGCGCAGAATGATCCACCTCTCCTGTGTTCGGTTCCTATTGCGCCAGAACGCTCTGGGGCTCTCGGCTCCGGGGGGCCGCCTCTAGAGGCATCCGAGCCTTCGGCTCCGGCTCCCGAGCCCGACTACTGGGAACAGCGCGGTGGAGCTATCCTACGCCGCGTTCGTACACCGCGGACTCACCTATTTCGCCCTACCGACGGCGTCAAAGGAATCCCTGTTCCAGTGGGCAGAATCGGCGCGATTCGCAGCTTTGAATCTACGTCGAGCTTCGAAGGGGAGATATTTCCGCGATGTCTGGGGCGGTTCCGCCAGCGACCACCGCCATCTCAGTGGGCCCTGGACGGGCGTCGCTCGTTTCTACAAGCGCCCCGAGATTACTGCCGACGGCAAGATCAACATCTTCGGTCGGTTGACTCCAGTCCAGGCTACCGCTCGACCTGACTTTGCGTCACCGGAATTCTGGAATACGATGTCCAAGAATGAGCGAACGGCAGAAAGGGAGCTCGCTAAGGACGTCATCCGCGCGCGGAAGGTCCCCGACGACTCCGCCCTTCGCATCTGGACTCGCACAGACAAAAACACTCGTCGATTTCAGACAACCGACGTCGACGAACCACCCTGGTCGAATGTGGAACGACGCGTTACGTGCGACTTCCAATGCCACGCCGTAATCAGGGACGAGATCATAGCGGGCACCACGGACAGGACAGGCGCATCGCCAATCCGCTGCTTCCCGACGGACCACGTGGCATCATCGCTCTACGTTTCTACCGCCCGGCGCCGGATGCAAATCCTGCAGGCGTTGTGCGATCGCATGCGATGGCCGACGAGTCCAACCTGGTGCCCATGATGCCTTGCATTCAGGATCACAAACAAAGCCACATAAGCAAACTGGACTCCGCCCACTGGATGCGGCCTTGCATCGCCACGCGCAACCTCGCCACCCGCAACCTCACCATGAAAGAGGTCGCGGCTGAGCCTCCAGCGCAGGAAGCACTCTGGAAATAATACGGACGCCTGGAAAAGAAACAGACATAGATGCTCGACGCGGCGATGGAAAGAGACGATGTTGTACGCAACGCCCGCCAAGACAACAAAAAGGTCCACTTCGCGAACATCCTGGAGCTTTCATCTGTCAAACACGCAGAACTCTCTCCTGAATTCCAGAAGTAAAAAAGGACGCGCCGTGGTCCAGGGCGACAACATTAAGGGCGAGAGCTGCCTTGCACCTGTCTTCGCCGACTCTGCCTCGAGCGCCTTTCATATCGAGGCCTCCAAGCTCTGCGACGCCACTGCCCTCTTGCCTGGCCACGGAGGTCAACAGAGAGACGCTCCGGGTGCACGCGCGCAGGCACTGTTGCATGGTGACGGCCGCGTCTACCCAGTGGATACGTGGATCACTTTACCCAAGTGCAGACAACCATCCTCCTGGGCAAAGTATGAGAATCCCGTGCGCCGTCTACGACTTGCCTTGCATGGCCACCCGCTAGCAGGTGTATTCTGGGAACGACACTGCCGTGCCAGTGTCGAATCCGTGGGCTTCATCCCCATTCCCAGCTGGGAATGCGCGTGGAAACATGACGAGCTCGACCTCATTCGGTCCGTTTATGTCGACGACTTCAAGATGGCAGGACCCACTGACCATCTCAAAAAAGGATGGGATCTGATACGGCGTAGTGGTATCGAACTGGATCCTCCCGCGAAATACGACCACTATTTCGGATGTGGCCAAGACAGTTGGAAAGTACCACAGGACGTCTTCGACAAGCGTATGAGTACGATTCTACCTATGCTTCCTGAACACGACTGGAAGCAGGCCACGTCAGATTTCAATGTGCGTGGGATTCCACACGAAATGCTTGGTCTTACTGATCAATGCATCGAGCGGTATCAAGAATGCGTCTCCAAGCTACCGAGGGTGCCTGGATCCCGACGGAAACGATCATCATCGCCCAAGCCGAGAACAACCACGCCTCTGTCGAGGGCGCCAGTTAACAAGCCCGCATCCCGACCGCCCGCGTCGTTTGCGAAACCCACGCCCGACGCCGCGGGCTTCGCCTGCGACGTACTCCCACGCGCTGACACTCCTGGCATAGAGGGTACATCGTTCACCGACAAAGACTATGAGGATGCCGGCGTACTGGGACCAGACGCCGCAAGTGTACTCATGAAGATTTTGTATCGGGCCCGTTGTTGCAGATCTGATCTCATGTATCCGGTTGGTATTCTCGCCAATGAAATCACCATGTGGAATTGCGCCCGTGATAAAAGATTTCGTCGACTGGTTTGCTGCCTCAGATCCACGCGGCTTCGCTGCCTACGCAGATGGGTTGGTGATGAGTCGACCATAATTTCGATCGTGCTGTTCACCGGTGCCTCGTTTGCGGACTGCGCTAGCACGTGAAAACCCACCACTGGCGTCTTCGATGCCCTCGTGGGGCCCAACGCGTTCTCCCCCTTGAACTCCGCGTGCAAGAAGCAGACCTTTGTCTCCCACTCGGCCGCCGAGTCGGAGATCGCGGCGCTGGATGCAGCGCTGCGAACTGAGGGCCTGCCACTGTTATCGTTCTGGGAAGCGGCGGTGCGCGCCGCGCGCGGCGACGCTGCGCTGGCGGCCAAGCAGAAGCGTCGCAAACCGCCAACGCGACTGGCATCGCCCACGCGTGCTTATTCTCTCCGCGCGCGGTCCTCGACGCAGACGTTTCCCACGTCGCCGCCATCTGCCGCCAATGGTATCGTGTGTGCTGCATCGTGCAACATGTCCTCGTTCTCCTCCTCACTCTGCTCCACCACCCGTCGTCCACCATATTGTGGCAGAAGGCAACAAGGCAGTGATTACGATGGTACACAAAGGTACGTACACCTGCACTTCGTCACCTTCATCGCACACATCGTATTACTTGGGATTTGATCACGGGAACATGCCAACAGGAACGTATCACATTATAATGCGTAGGAACAGAACAGGTTGCATATATGATGACAAGACACTTGGAGCCTAAGAAGGCTCGCCTGCGGCAGGACCTCCTTGCGTTGTCCCTCATGTTTCCCGCTGCTGTGAAGACCGCTGAAAAGCTGAAGATCACCGAGGCCGCCCCTTCCACCGCGGGTACCCTGGCCACTGGTATCTCTACTGCCGCAGTCATTCGCAAACGTGTGTTTGTCATGCGTTGCATGCATGGCTCATCTTCTTCCCGCAGCAATTTGCAGCCTTCAACGCGCCCGCTCTCGCCTCCCCCCCCCACTCGCGCTAGGGCCCAGCCCGCGCCAGTGGGCCCGCGATGACGATGCCTCCGATCAAACTGCACGGGGTGCAGGTTGGTGGTCTCGCACCAGCGTCCGCCGATGGCAACGTCCGCAACGGTCCAGCCTTCGAGTCGCAGGCTGCTCGTGACCGTCGCGTCACTGGCGGAATGAGCTACCATGCCATCGAGAGTCGCCCCGACGGGGGCAGATCGTTCTGGCTCCGCTCGAGCAAGCAGGGGCCATTTACTTCGGCATCCCAGGCGGCGCGCACGACTGGGGGCGCACTCGCCGGAGATGCGGAACCGAAACCCGCGCCTGCCACGGCCGCTCCGTGGATGGCGTTTTTCTTTGTCTGGGTTTCTGTCGTGGGTCTCTACCTGAAAGACCCTTGGATCGATTCAACGGTCCGTCAGCACCCTGACTCTCTCTGGGCCAATCCCCCTGGGAGTGCTGCCAACACCTGGGCGCCCACATGTCCACCAACGGAGATTTGTGCGAGAGTGGCTGGTGGAATGTGGGAAGTGCTGAGGATGCCGCGGGACAGAACGGGCAGTGCGTTGTTGGGCGGCTCGTCAGCTACGACCCTCGACGATACTATGCAGATGCTGAGTCCAGAGCGTTCACCTCACGGCCGCTACCCGCTGTGCGTCCGCGACCGTGAACTCACGGCGTATAATTTCTCCACCGCGCGGAGATCAAGCTGCCCACGGATCAGCCTGCTGCACCTCGCACGTCCGACATGGCGGGGCATATCGGCAAAGTTGCCGAGGCGCTTCAGCGCACGTGCTGTCGCGTCTTCCACATGCTTACCGCGTGGTCTGACACGAGATCAAGGCGTCTTCGTGGGCCACTACCCGTGGAGGTTACGGCGGTGACAAGTGCGACCCCATGCCAATGGCAATACTCGCAGAGGATCACGTCACTCTGACGAGCGTGTGCAAATCATTCCTTGTGGATCCGTCGTGGCAGCCTTGGATTCCGAACGCCCGCCGCGCTGCAGACATTCCTGCCGACTGGAATGCGGGGGGTTCCAACGAAACCCTTTTGCCCCAGACGCTACCGCCCCACGCTGGTCTGCATTCGCAGACGGCCGGTGCTACCTGGGCATGATGAGTGGCCACGGATGGACCCCGCCGATGAACGAGGATTCTGGCCACGCAGTCATCCGCGCTTTGGGTCCCGACGGTCATGCTTTTAAATGGGTCAATCTATGCAGTGATTCCAGTTGCCTCATGGTGTCAAAGACTGATTTTGGGAAAAAAGAAATCAAGGGCACCTTGTGCTGGCGCCGATGAGCTGAATTCCATCGACTCGCGTCGACGGATTGCAAGTGCATCCAATCTGGCGCTGGTTTCACTGGTATGCCCATGGATGCGCGACTTCCAGTGCCATGCGGGTGCGACACTGGAGGACTTCGCCACTTGGATGAGAGACGACATCCTCTTTTGGGCTCTCTCGCGCGACAATCGGGTTGGACTTGAGCACGGCTTTGGACAATCGGGTTGGACGACCGGGTTGGACAACTGCAAGCGGGTTGGACAATCGGGTTGGACAATCGGGTTGGACAATTGCAAGCGCCATTGGCTTGAGCACGACGCGCGCCAATCGGGTGCGACTTACCGCTGTTGCCTGAGGCTGGTGGCAACACCCGCTTTCTTGAGCCAGCTGCCGCGCGCGAGGCCTATCGCGCCGCGCTACGTCGCCGTCTCGACGGAATCATGGCCTCCAACGACCCAGCCAATGAGGGGCATGAGCAGATCATCTCTCATGTCCGCCGTGCTCGTGCACTCTACATGAAGAGTAAAAACGACGAGTGCCGCGACCTCAACATGGTCATCTTGGCATACTGGGCTGATCGCTTCCCGGCCTATGTCAAAAAACGTCATTACCAGCGAGGTCTCAGTGCGTTCCTCTGTTGGTCTGGCAACGACGTTACCGCGGACGGGAACTCGATGAAACTCGAGCAACATCGAGCTCATGCGCCTTTACCAGCCGAGTACGAGAATCGCTGGCTCCCTTCTCCAGGCAACGTTGTTCTGACCCTTCCTGAGCATGTCAAGGTGGATATATTGAAATGGCATCCGGCCAGTGCCGCCGATCCGGGGCGCTTCGGATGATGATGATGACGATGATGATGCTGATGATGATGATGATGACGATGATGATGATGGTGGTGATGATGATGACGATGACGACGACGACGATGACGATGACGATGACGATGCTGATGATGACGATGATGCTGATAATGACGATGATGCTGCTGATGATGATTATAATGCTGATAATGGTGTTTATGATGACGACGATGATGATGATGATGGTGGTGGTGGTGTTGGTGGTGGCGATGCTGATGATGATGATGCTGATGTTGATGGTGATGCTGATGACGAGGGTGCTGCTGCTGCTGATGATGATGGGGAGAATGATGATGCTGATGATTTTGATCATGTCGCTGACCATGATGTTGATCATGGTGATGGGGATGGGGATGTTGATGCTGATGCTGATGATGATGCTGGTGATGGTGATGGCGGTTGTGATGGTGATTGAGATGTGGCGCCCGGGACTGTCCAGGATCGCGCTCGGGATTGCCCGTCACCGCGTCTGGCACCGCCCAGGACCGCGCCCGGGGCGGCCGGGACGGGCCGGGAGCGCCCGGGACCGCTCGGGACATCCAAGAGCGCGTTCCCTCCCGCGGAGGCGCCCGGGGGGTCCGGGGAGGAGTTCCGGGGGGGGGTCCTGGGGGGGGTCCTGGGAAGGTCTCGAGGAGGGTCCTGGGGAGCCCACCCGTTGCCAGGCGGCGCCCGCCCGCGCCGCCCGCGGCGGTCGTCCTCGTCGGTCGTCGGTCGTCGTCGTCGGAGGAGCTCTTGGAGGACCCCGAAGACGGCTGAAGATATGGAATCATTGAAGAACGAATTGTTTCGACAGGCTGTTGTTCAAACGTAAGCGATTTGCAAGCATCTTGGAGGCAGTTTTTGAGCTTCTCGGGGGGCGCCTTGGAGGCATCTTGGAGGCCTCTTGGGGGCGTCTTGGAGGCGGCTTTTGAGCTTCTTGGGGGCCTTTGGGGGGTCCTTGGGGGACAGTTGGGGCCTTTTGGGGCCTCTTGGGGACGTCTTGGGGCCTCTTGGGGGCCTCCTGGGCCGTCTTGGGCCCTTCTTGGGCCGTCTGGGAGCCCTTTTGGGCGTCTCTTGGGCCCGTCGTGGAGCCCTCTTGCGCCGTCTTGGGGGCCTCCTGGGCCTGCGTGAGCCCTTCTTAGGCCGTCTTGGAGCCTTCTTGAGGGCCCCTTGAGCCGTTTTGGACACTGTGAAGGCCCAAGAGGCGAACATGCTAAAAAAATGTAGGTTTTCCTAAGGGAAATCGATGATTTACTTTAAGGGTAGCTCTTTGGGAGATGTTAAAGTATCGTGAGCATAGCTCGCGCGCCGTTGCCTTGGGCTCAAGGCACGCGCGCCCTATTTGCCCGGACACTTACCTTAGTGTTCGCTATGTGCTGGAAAGACCGTTACATCGATCTTGTCCTATCATACCCATCCACTCCCGATATCGTATTCCTTCGACACGGCATTGGATGCAATGTGAGCTCGTCCGCCTCCCATGGAGACGGATGCTATTTGACATACCAGGCTCACTTTCGACTTGGTAGCGGAGCTGGCCGCACTCTCGTGTGGTCAGCTGTTGCTCTTCTTAGCCTCATACTCTTCGGCGCGATCTTCGTGACCACCTACCACCCTGCGCTATCACTCCCAGTACGTTTACGAGGATCTATCCAAGAGCAAGAAGCGACACGAGAGGCACGACGTCTAGACAACGACATTGGTACCATATACGCTTCATCATTGCGCTACTACCAACCGCTCGGCAACGAGCCAAAAGCGCAATACCTGAAGCATGGGCGGAGAGATCCGCCAGATAGAGCGCCTCGAAGACTCGACAAGGCGCTACCCCAGCGCGGCAACGCGCCTCATAACCACCCCTTATCTACACAGTCTTGGGCTGGTTATCTTCGCTATTATATGGTTCGCGCCGGGGGCAGCAATCGGACACATGCGTCGTGGAGACAACAGCGCCGATGGGCAAACACATTGCCCATATTGGGACCCTCAAGGCAACGTACCTTTCCGCGAGTACGTTTATGAGGTCAACGCATGGCTCAACGTCACAAGCGGACGTATGACGCCACAGGCCCAAGCGGCCGCCATGCAACGCGGCCTGGGTGGCCTAGCGAGGACACTCGCCATGAGGGTACCGCCTGACATTATAAATTATGGTGCTGACATCGATGGGGTCCACACCGACCCAGTGACCTACATCATGTATCTCCTAAGCATGAAGTTCGAACGCCTGGAAGATGAGCGCCAGCTCACTTCCAGCACACAACTCATCGACTTCCACGTGCCTCACGGGGAACGAATCGATGTCACCCTTACCCGATTCGAAATGGCCCGACTTGAGGCACAGTCGGTGGGATTTGACCTTCCCAACTTCCAACTACTAACCACGATCCTGTTCCGCGCCTTAGGCGTCGGCAACCAGCGAGCCGTTCAACTCTTACAGCCACTCAATCACCAAATGCCCCGAACACAACAACAGTATGATGAGCTGCTGGAGAGGATGCGTTCGATAGGCCACCTATCTGAACGGTCTCCTGGTAATATAGGATCTGTGTTTGGAAGGGGAAGGGGATCTGGTAGTGGACATTTCTACACTACCTTGACCACTGAAACCCAGCCTGGGAACGGGCCCTCAAGCATATGGGCCGATGATCCTGGATAATCCACTGCTCTACTAGCAGGAGATCGATCACAACCAAGCTGGGCAACCAGCCCTCCTTCTAGAGAACCACAACCACACCGTTCTCTATGGGGTGAATCAACCCCCCAAACCGACGGTGTATCCACCTACTTGGGAGACGAGGATTTCGACTGCGGCACCGACACAGATACTATATCATCAGACGGTGTTGAAGCTTAGATTGGTCAGATATCATGAATATGGATAATGACAATCAGCGTGCTGAGCATTTGTTTTGGTTATTACAACAGGCTAAACGGAGGTGGAGGAGGTTCACACGAAAACCAGTGCGTCGTGTTAGGAGGAGGATACGGAGGAGCTTCAAGGGAAAAGGTAAAGGTAAACGAGGTCGTCGGAGGTTGAACGGACGAGGCATCACGGCATTCCTCCAGAGGCTCTCAGATGAACAATATGATGAGATATTCTTCGGGGGAAAGGGCCGCGGCAAGGGCCGTAGAGAGACCTCAGGAAAAGGCAAGGGTAGGCGGGGAAACCCGCGAGGTAGAGACGGCCAGGTTCTTAAGTGCCATGAGTGCGACAGTGCCGACCATCTTGTGCGATATTGTCCAGCGAAGGGAACTGGAAAGGGCAGGTCGACCGAAGTCCATTTTGGCTCAAGTGAACCATTCATCGAATATCTGAGCCTCCAGGATTTTGAGGCCATGGATCAGATATTTTACACTTGGGTCAGTTGCATGGACAACGTCGACGAGCTCGAGGCGTATGGTCATGGATTGTACGCGTACTACCTCGAGTACGTCCGCCGGTTCGTTATTGGCAACAACGAGCTCACCCCCGTGGATCACGGTACGCTGGGAAACCAGCCTTTGTCTTTCTTCGACTGGATGTTCGGGAATCCAGGCAACATCATGGCCTACGAAAGCAGTGGCGAAGACATCACTGTGGAGGCCTCGCCTTCCGAGGTTGAACGCAACCTCCAACCTCCACCTGAACTCCCGCCTGGAAACAGGCCTACCTATCCCCAAACTAATGAAGAACTTATAGATATGGAGTCTCAAGCGTTTGTTCAAGCTTTCATTGCAGGTGAACCAGATATCCCATTTCTACCCCCTGGCTCGCTTGCTCCAGGCGAGTACGGACCACGTGCACTTCTGCAAACCCTCATGAGGATGCATGAGATACCTATCATCGCATATCCCGAGAGTCAAGAGAGCATCGAAGCTGGTATCATGATGCTGCAGGACACCGACGCCTGCGATGACTCGGAGTTAGTGTTGGCAGCTTTGACTCTCATCGACAGTGTGCATCCTGAGGACGTGCAGAGACATGTGATATACTCCCGCGGGAGATGGCGTGATGCTCTTGAAAGGGCCATCGCCATGAGCGGTCAGGCTCTTCCTCCGCCAGGATGGGGTCTCCAGGCGGTGGGACTATGGCCAAACAATACGGCCATGCGCAACATTGCCGGGCAGCCTGTGCTCGGCAACGAGCCTGAGCCGACAACCGTGCCGCCTACCCCGGGACAGCCGAGCGACGCACAGACGCCGGCTATGCAGGGAAACCTGCCTGTCCCGGCTGCGCCAATGGCCATCATCATTGGCAGTTCTGCATCAGAAGAAGAAGAGGGCGATGGTTGCGGGCTATGCGAGGACGAAGCCACAATCCTCATGATGGAAGTCAACGGGGAGGTAGAGGTGGACTTTGATCCCGACGAGCCTTAAGCACCATCACCCTCGGCACAAGCGCCACTTGCGCCGAGCTCCAGCCAGCAGGGAAACCTGCCTCATGTGGCCGATCCACTTGGGATTGCACAGGAGCCTCCGCAGGCGCCTCCGCCGGCTACCACTCAGGCTGCTTCGGCAGCCTCTTCTGATGAGAATGCTGGAAGGTCTCGTTCCCATCCGCGTGTCAGAGGAGAGCCACATCCACAGGCTCGGCTTCCTCGTGAGTGGAGGCAGGCTGGCCCGAAAGAACACGCTCTCAGGCGAGGAGGCCAGCTGCTTCCGCATAGTGACCCAAGACGCCGAAAAGGGGAACACTCGGCCTTCGGCAAGGGCAACCCTGCCTATAGGGACGCTGAAGGTAAAGCCATCCGCGGAGGCTATCAGCTTGCAACAAACATCCGCCGCCCTGAAATTGAAGAAGTGCGGACGCATCTGCGAAACATCATCGCGGCTCGCAAGCAGTATAGGCCTCAAGCAGCTTGCGGACCTTGTTCCGAGCCGTTCCAGAACCACAGGCCGGGATGCCCCGTTGGCAACAATGAAGGTCTGAACCCACACAGGGGCAAAACCCTTCATAAAGAGGGCCATCCGCCACTTATCCCGATGACACAGGACGAGATCGCAGAAGTGAATCGTCGTCTCGGGATCCTGGGCCACTTGGATCCGAAACAGGAAGAGGAGAAGTCTACCCCGGTTCCAAGGGGAGGACTGGTGCCCATGACCCAGGAAGAGAAAGACGCGCTGTTTAGTCTTCCTGGTATGCGAGGAAACTCGCCCGGCGTTTCTAGTCAGTCCCAACAACCAGAACCGACATCTAAGGATGAACAGAAGGCCCAACGTGTTGCGGAGGACGAGGAACGCATGCGGATAGCAGACGAACGCGCACGCGAGGCAACTCGCAAGATGTTGGAGGATTCTAACAAGATTTACATGAAGGGGGCTAGGAAACCCCCGCTCCCACTACTTTCGAAGGCTAAGAGTGAAACCCCGACACCGAAGTCGTCTTCGGAGGTGAAACCGAAGACGCGCTCTCAGGATCCTGGGCCAGATGTGCAGATGGAGGCGCCTCGTTCTGAAACTCCGAGACCGCCGATTGGCGCTACTCCTGCGCAAGCGTCTGGGCCCAAGCAGCAACCTCAGGACCGTGTGGAGGAACGGAGACGCCCGCCTAGTCGCAGCAGCTCCATTGTTAAAAGGGCGGCAGCTTTCGAGCGCACCGGGTATGCCCCTGCGCCAGCTTCGCCTGCGGCGGCCCGTTCCAAAAGGTCCGACGAAGGTGCTATGTCCAGGGGTACCTGGGTGCCGACGATTAGGGGCAGCGCCAGTCGCGGATCACCGCGGGGAAACCCGCCAGGCGCTGCCGCTGCAGCTTCCTCCTTTTCAGGAGCCGCAGCCTTTTCAGCGACAGAGGCTCCTATGCGGGGAAACCCGCCCGTGGATCAGCTGCACCACCCAGGGGGCGCGTCCTTCACCAGTGGGGCTCCGAGCGTGATCAGGGATAGACTTGCTCTGCGGAAGCTCCCACCGATGCGCTCGGTGGATGAGGCATTCATGAAGAAATGCAGGCAAGCTAACATCCTTCCTACATCCAATCACACTCTCAAGCAGCTGAGTAAAGCTCTCAGCAGGATATGCAGACATGCGCCAGACAAACCACACAATCCTGCGTGGGACCTGGCTTCCTTCGATGATCATGATGGTTGGGTTAACCTCGTGGAACTCGTGAATGATTATCCGTGGAACACAGGAAAATCGAGACACGACGGGTCTAATCCCAGATATGACGAGGCTAAAGTTATCAATGCGAACCTATATGCTCGCACGGTTGACCAACTGGCAGCCATCATGATGGAAGTGGTTCATGTCCGTGAACCAGACGGAGAAGAAAAACAGCGCCTTCAGTTCAAGGTGTTGCTGCGGGACTCCGGTGAGCCCGAGATCTTCATCCGCGCCTCTCAGGGGCATTCATGGACATTGAAAGCTCCATGGTCGCTGTACAACTATATTGTACTGTGCGACCAACCTGCCGGGAGACCGGCCCCGTACCCCGAAGTCGCCACGCATGGCACTCGGTGGCATGCCTTCGAAGGCATTATGTGGCACGGCTTGTCCTGTAGACCCGAGCACAACACGAAGAAACGGGGGACAGGCCGGTCGCACATCCACTTCGTGCCGACGGTCCGCCGGCGTGCCGTGGACAGTGGGTGGGACCCAGACTCAGACATCATCATCTTCGTAGATTGGCACAAGGCCATGCAAGATGGTATGAAGTTCTGCTGGTCTGATAACGGAGTCCTTTTGTCCGAGGGAAACAACGGTATCATCGAACCGTACTACATTTCCCATGTAGAGGACCTGGCCACGGGGAAGCACTGGCACAATCCCGAATACATGGGGGATCGCCGGGCGCGAGTCCCCCCCGCCGTGCTGTCGGCCCCTGGCAGGTGGGCTGACGTTGGCAGTGCCAGCGTCAAACACCAGTGGTCCCGAGACCAAGAGGGCGTCGACCCTCCCATGGTCTACCTCCACAGGGAGGTTGGGGACCACTACGTTCCCGCCAAGCTGGGAAACCAGCCTGAGGTCCACCAGATCTTCATGATCACCGAGAGTGAGGCCGGGAGCGCGGCTCCAAGCCGCGCCCCAAGCCAAGGGCCTGGCGCCGTGTCTTGGCAGGCCATCAGCACCTCGGACTTGGACCAGATAGCGGCCGCTTTGAACCCTGAACAGGTGGACCACTTGGCGGATAGGTTATATCAACAGGACCCCTGGGCCGCAGGCCAGGGAGCAATGTCCGCCATGGCGACGCGAAATCGTCAGGCCATGCAGGGAAACCTGCCTAGAAATGGACTCAGAGCTGAGATGCCTGAGCCGCAGGGAGACCCGCAGACGTTCGGCCGCATCTTTGGAGAGCCTGCTCGATTTGAGCAGTTGCATGGGAGCCCCTCGCAGAGCATGCACACACCGAGGGGCATGACCCCAATGGCTACGCCACCTGCACAGTCTCCGTTCGGGACTCCTGGCCGCCCTGCCACGAACGGCACCCTCATGGAGAGGATCGCAGCGGCTAGGGCCGAGCATGGTACAGCTCTCCTGAACATGATGCCGCCCGGCACTCCAACGAGTCAGCAGGGAAACCTGCCCGGCACCCCAAGCCATCATCGGCCGCTTGCTGGACAAACCACAGTCGTTGGTGTGCCTGACGACTACCGTGCAAGAGTGGCGGCCGCTGTGCAGCAGGTGCAGAGCCATAATCTGCCTCGCCCAAGTGGTCAGAGGTGGAGGCCGGCCTGGTCCTGGGAGCCTGAGGGTCCCAACCCAAGGGATCCTGCTCGGCAACGAGCCTTCATCCCAGCGTTCAATGCTCACCCGAGCATGGCCCAGGGCCAGAGGCCACCGCCAGCGCACATGAATCCGCCATTGTACCCTGATGGGTCCAGAGTCCCGAACAAGTTTGTTCGCGAATTGGCGGATCAGCTTCACAGCCTCACTAACGTGCGCTGTAGTGATCAATCTATGTTTCCGCACATGGCCTTCAGGCCTTCGCCGACGACGCCAGATGTGGCTGTCCAGCCCACTGCCCATTCGATATCGTCTGGCAGTAGAGGCGTGCCTGATTTTATCAGGCAGACATACCACACTCAACAGGCATGCTTTAGGCGCAGACAGGCCGTGCAGAACGTACGAGATCATTCACGTGCAGCTGCGCTTGAGGTTGTGAGAAACAGAGGCTCACCTTTGCGAGGGAACTCGCCTGCTGTGACCCCTACCGCCTCCGTGCCAAATGCCGGATTGCCGGAGGTGCTGGATCCATCAGGAGCTCCCCCAGCTGCCTTCATGCCCTCCGAGACGGTATTGGAGAGACAGCGGCGGGTATATCCCAGAGCAGCAGATGTGGAAGTTTTCACTGGGATGGAAGATACCTGCGCGGTATGCCTCGAAGAATTTCAGCCCAGGGAAAGTGTTTATCGTTTGAGGTGTAATCACTTGTTCCATGAGGGGTGCTGGAACTCAAATGTGGTGGGCCATGTCGCAAATCAGCGCGAGGGAGACCCTCGGCAGCCACCGTGTGCTATCTGCCGAGCATCTGGCATCATAGCGTGATCATTCCCATGGACCGGCTCCTTCATTCTGACTCCTGAGCAAGCGGCGAGGGAGCTGCGGGAGTTGAGGAGCATGGTGGGGGAGATGACGGCCAGGATGCTAGATAGGCAGACAGCTCAGCCCCAACAGCAGGGAAACCTGCCAGAGGAGGTGAGGCCGCCGATGGAGACGGGATACTTGGACCAGCTTATCCCGATGACGGCGCCTCAGCAGGGAAACCTGCCTAATACTCCTCAGATGTCTCCCCAGAGTGGGGGCGGGGCAGAGATGGCACTGGGCCGTGACCAGCTGCGTGAGGTGCGTGTTCGGCATTTCCAGAATCAAATGGATAATGCACACACAACATTTATGCTGGATGCCGATAGCCCTGAGACTGATAGTCCGTCGTTTGACATCTCAGATTCGTCAGTGGCAACAGCAGCAACGGCAGCCAGGACCGTCGATATCACAGCGACGAACGAGGAGTTCGAGGAGTGGCTGCAATACAGGGATCACCTCACGAATGAGGGGCTGCAGGATATTGCCCTTCACTCGTATCTGACGCTGACGAGACGCACGACCCGCGAGCAGTTTAAGAGCAGACGTGATGAGTATGCCAACTGGCGGGAGGAGCGCGGCGATCACGTCCAGCACGTGTCGTACTTCCAGTACATCGACCTGGTGCGCATGGCCGAAGGCAGGCCGTATGCCAGCGTCATGCGGGGCAACCCGCCAGGGAGTTCGACCGACTCGCGGGGAAGCCCGCCTGACGGCACAGCCGACACTTCAGAAACGGTGCACATCAAGCAGCCGAGTAAGACGTTCTTGGATGATGGTGGAAATTCCATCCTCATCGATGTAGGCTCGAAGATCAACATCATGGGCGAGAACACGAGCCGCAAGTTCGTCCAGGCTGCTGAGGCACACGGCCGTACTTGTACGTTCGAGCCCCGCTCTCGTTTGAATATCAACGGAGTGGGAGAAGGGTCTGCCCCAGCGGATACCGTAGGCACATTCAGTATTGCCTGCGAGTACCAGGGGTCGACCCAGCTCGATTCATATAAGACGAACATTGTGTCAGGCTGTGGCAAAGACCTGCCAGCCATCCTAGGCCTCGATAGTATGCAGGACAAACGCACGATCATCGTGCTTGAACGAGGCCAGGAGAAGCTGATATTCCCTGGAAAGGGGCAGGTCAAAATGGAGCTCCCCGAGGGCTCCAAGATCATGCCGACGACGAAGTTGCCGTCAGGGCATCTGTCGATCAGGTGTGATCGTTTTGGAGCTGCGGGGCAACCCGCCTCGAGCTCAAGCAGCACGTCATTCCAGACGGTGTTGACGGGCGGGCCGACCCCGGCGCAGGAGCGCGAGCAATTGCAGGGAAACCTGCCTCAGGGGTTGATGGAGACGCTCACCAAGGCCACTATGCGAGGCGACAACATGGACGATCTTGAATCGTTCGATTGCTTCGTTGCCAGGACACTGGCCCAGCATGGTGGAAGTGTACCCATGGACGCAGTGCGGTCCCGCCGGAAGATAGTGATGGGTACACTAACCGTGAGCTGCAGACGGTCAGCGACGCTAGGTCCAAAGGCGTGCTGAAACAGCTGCTGGATAATCCATCCATGCTGACAGCATGTGCGGAGCAATCCGCCTCTGAGGCCACGGCGCGCTGCAGCGCTGAGCTCCAGCATCTGAGGGAAGCCCAGATGCTGGCAGACATTGCAGGCACATCTTCTTTATCTTGAAGATGGCAGGGCGACGTCGCCCCCTCGTCGTCTTGCCTGTTGGCCGAAAAGCCGGGGGGTAACAAGGACAGCGGGGTAAGCTGCCTTAGTAAGGGCAGCGGGGTAACCGGCCTTAGTAAGAGGGCTTTTGTCATTGAAGATACGAGAGAGGCTTGCGCCGACCTCCGCGCCCGAGGTTATATCTGTGATCGTATTTCCCACAATGAGCTGATGACAAGCGTGGGCGCAGATTACCTGGGTGCGGTGATCAGTGGAGATTACACTCTCATATGGATTAGTACCCCGGGTGACTGGTATGTACGAACTCCAGGAAAGAGAGTGGCCCCACATTGGTCACGTATCCAGAACCTGTTGATAAAAGCCAAGAAACTCCGTATGAAAATCATTATATTTGGTCCCCCAGGATATGTTTGGAAGTTTTCTCCAGTACGTGATACCCTGGAAGATCTTAAGTTGTCAGTAATACGGATGCGTTTGTGTCATTTCGGTATTCGGTTCAATATGCAAGACAGCACACCGAGTGGTACTTATATGCAGGTAGCGTCATCAATACCGATTAGCTCGAAGCTGTGGGCATGTACATGCAAACAGGCAATACCACAACATGTGTTGGATTGGTACGGCCATACAGTACGGCATGCTGAATGGCGAGCTCAGACACGTACTACACTCATTCGTCATCTGAACGACAACATCCTGGGGACCACCACCACGCACGGAAACGTGCCTGTATATCTAAACACTTATACACGTACGGACCATAACATCCATCACTACGTGACGACCAACAAGGGAGGACCGAAATGGTCTGATGTTATCCGACGTGTAACGATTAACCTGGATACCAATGCGGTTATTCAGGATATCTCGGTTGCATTGGCAACCCGAGGAACCAGTCTTGCTCGGAAACGAGCCTACTCAATCACCACAGAAACCTCGACGCGTCATCATAGATGACTGTTCTCTCCCCCTCCCGACTCTGGCGATTGACGCATGTACCCACTCAACCGCGACAATGGGCACACAGACCGGCGAACAAAACGAGCAAGTTTTACCTACAGAATCGCGTATCAAGCAGAAGGAAAGGCTAAAAGCCGAAAAGGAAGCAGGCATCAAGCCTCGCCGCATTAAACAGCACGTTGAAGACGGAAGCGACGACTGCGGCGACGACTTGTCAGGACTCGGACAGGATCTTATGGCGACCTGGAGCACTGACGTCCCTATTGAGCTGATAAGCTCCGATGAGGACGATGACCTGTTCCTTACCCTCCCCGCATCTATGCCCGACACACGCGCTAACAAATACAGCATAGTCGCTACACTATGCTATGGTCATAACAACTGCGTGGATATGTTGGAGCTTTGTGGCGGTGAGGGTGGTATCTCAGAGCTTGCCTTCTCAAGGGGACTCTCCTCAGGTGGCAACCTAGACAAGACTGCATATGTCGACCTGGGAGACCCCTCGGTGCAGCGGGTTGTAGATCATTACTTCGCTATAGGCTACGCACGAGTTGCCATGCTACAACCCAGTTGCCGCACTATCCTACTACAACTACAAAGTCAACCACAACACTTGGGAACAGCACCGCAAAGAAGACTTACCACACATAACTTACTGTGGTAAAATTGCTGTAACCCAAGATGACGCTCGGAGGTGGTTTATACGCGAACAACCTACAGGAACATGGGTGGATGATATTTCCCCATGGAAGAAACTTGCCAACCGACCACGCATTACAACCGTGCGCATTGATCAATGTGCTACGGGACTCAAAGATACGGCTGGTGACTCTATTAAGAAGCCGACAAATATCACCAGCAATGGCGAGACAATTCTTAAACCCTTTGAGCGACTCAAATGCAACGGTCAGCATGTGCACGCACAACCGTGCAACAAAGAGCTTTCACTGGCACAAAAATACACTCGACGACTGCAGTCTGCCTTTGTGGAAGCCGTCTATCTGGCGAAAGCCATTGATACTACGCGCGGAAGCGCGCCTACAAGTACTGCGCATGCCTACCCTGCAGGCCTTCCCGATCAAGCTGAACCAGGCGAAGGTATGAGACGCATCGGTGATCGTATCATCCCAAAGGTGGCCACCTGCCCGGCATGCATCGACAACGTCCGAAAGGACAGTCCTAGCCATAACAGGGACCCTACGCAGTGTAAATATCATGATTCCATCTCTGTATATTGGCCATGTCCCGCATGCCAGAGGGATCTTACGAGAAGCAAAGGTGTTAAGAACCACCTCGATACCGAACCTGGTAAATGTCGTTTTGCTGAACCATTTAAACTTCCAGACGACCACGACCCCGAAGGCAAAACCGTGCCAGCTTGGTGGAAACCCTTACCTAAACCCGGTGAGGGCCAAGCTTCAGCTTCAGGTGGCCGCCAAGGCGCACGCGCCAGGCCACCGCGACCACGATCCTTCGGTAACGTTGATCCGACATCTGGTGCCAGCAGTTACGACATGCTACGAGACGCCCCCGAGCGTGGAAAGACGCCTTCTGCGTCCTCTAGCGAAGCGCCACAGGTAGCGGCTCGTCGTGGCCGCCTACAAGGCGTACCACCACCTCCAGATGCAGTCGACGAAGGAGACCGATTGCGGAGAGCCACAAGGAACCCTCTTGCCTCTACCGGCTCTGGGGCTCCACGACTACCCGACTGGACGAGATTCGACGTCCAACGCAGTCTGCAAAATCTCCGTAGTCACGAACCTCATGTCGTTAAAAAGGAACTCCGTAAATTGCACCTGCGATGGTATCATGCGAAGGAACCCAAGATGAGGCTAGTCCTCGACAAAGTGGGGCTGGATAACGTTCGACTGAGCATGATCAAAGAAGTTTGCGATACCTGTCGGGAATGCAGAGCATGGGAACGTCCAGGAAACTCAACACTACCTTCGGTGAGCCTTCCTGGTAACTGGCTCGATGAAGGCGAAATGGACCTCATGTTCTACAAGAAACGGACCATATTTCACATTATGGATCGTTGTATTCGCCTGGCAGCAGGCCAAGAAATTTCCGACAGAGAACGTGACGCTATCCTTGACGCCTACCACTACTGCTGGATTGCCTATCACGGACCCTTCAAAGTCTTATACTCAGACGGAGAAGGCGCCCTGAACAATGATGCCGCTAAGGCCATGATGGCCAATAAGGGCACGGAACTTCGCATCCGAGCGCCTGGCCAACACGCGACTTCAATTGAGTCACGAAGCGGCATTCTCAGAGGCGTCCTCCACATGATTGAGGAAGAGCTGAATAGACACAACATCCCTGTTGTATTCACTAGAGTATTGGCGGAAGGCATCTTCGTTACCAATGCCTTTACGTTTTACAACGGAGTATCGCCATACCAAGCACACACAGGACGTCAGCCCTCCTTTCTTCCTGACCTCGACACCCTTGACTTTCCCAAGGGACCCGAGACATCACGACACGAACGAGAACGTCGTGTGAGGGAAGTTAGCCTAGAAGCCATAACTCAAGCCACTGCTGTGGCCAAGACAAATCGTGCTCTTAGAGCTAAAACGGCTCCTGATGGTGCTCGCCTTTCCTCTGCAGGGGATTTGGTCGACTACCATCGACCCACTGCCACTAAGGACGATCATGGAGGCTGGAATGGCCCATTCCCGGTGATCCGTAATGCGCCTGAAAGAAGACATATTGTTGTCAAGGCAGGATCTCGTGAGGTAATTGTGATGTATCCTGATGCTCGCCACACACTATACATTGAATGTCTCCTCGCACGGGAACTTGACATGGATAATATGGCCATGCAAACCGTCCTTACATATGTGGCACACCTCGGCGCAGGGAAACCTGCCAAAGTTTTCGGCTATATCCCAGATTACAAGGGAAACCTCAATCTTTCAGACGACAGCAAGTTTCACCCGCGCGTACATCTAGCACTACAGTATCTCGTGCGAAACTACTTCCGAGTAGAACATGTAGTAGCAGTTAGATTGGCCAAAAGTGTGTCAAGCTTACCTGCAGTAAAGTACGCCACCGGGTCTACGCTGATCCACTATGACAACGATATCAGCCCAGCTTTCCACTATTACGAGTGTGTGGGCACCGGCCTAAACATTTCTCAGATCACTGGTAGCACTCATTCCAGACTTATTCAATGCTTGACTTCACGTGTCCCTTCCTTAGGATTTCACGACGACCTGGCTAAATATCAGCACTCAAGCAACACGTCTGGAGAACACGATTCGCCTGGAAACAGGCCTCCTCCAGATACCCCAGATGCTTCATCGCCGAGTGAAGGCCGTCTGTCGACAATCTATGAGGAAAATGAGGAACATAATATCGAAGCTATGATGCTGGAAGAGTGGTGCGACGAACTACGTATGGATCTTCATTCTACGGCGACTACCGACGATTATCTCTACTGCGTCCCAACAACCATGCTGCCCGACCAATGTGTTTTGGTTTCAGCATCTGTGGACGAAGAAGATATCATATCATCGGACACGCTCGGAGACGAGCCTGAACCACGAGAGTCTTGTCTAGTCTCTCTCTGCTCAACCACACCTGACGAGAGCTACTCTCTTGACAGTGATGAATATGGTCCTTACGTTGAGTTATGTTTTACATCAGAAATGTTAAAAGTAGTGTTGGATCTGACTCAACTTGCACAGCTCGACACTGATATGGTCGCAACGATGAGAGTATATGTATCCTCTGCTGCTAAACGTGCTGTAGTCGTTAAAGAAGATGACCTACTCACCAAAGCCGACATAGCAGCACATCCAACGGAGGTGAGTGAAGCTTTGTTTACTGAACTCAAAATCTGGATTGACAACCGATGCTTTGAGATGTAAGATTTATCCAAAGCTTCCAACATCATGACATCCAGGTATGTATACAAGTGGAAGTTTGTAAAGGTGGGTACCGAGAACGTTAAAACCATTCGTCTCAGACTTGTCCTTCGTGGATTTATGGGTGCTGAGGCTTTCGACGTGGAAACATTCTCGGGGACCGCCCGAAGGCAGTCCCAACGACTCCCGGCAAGTGAGGCGGCATGCCATCCAGAGTGGATCTTAGCATCCATGGATATCGACAAGGCGTTCCTCTAGGGTTTGACCTATGAGGAACTTGCCCATGCCACCGGCGAGGAAACTCGCATGGTCTGCTTCACTCTTCCACCGGGAAGTGCCCAGGTACTTCGTACACTACCCGGCTTCTCATCTTATGACGAAAGCCGACACTGCCTCAGGTGCCTCAAACCAGGAACGGGTACAAAGGACGCTCCAAGAGCGTTCTCTCTCAAACTTCGTACGACCACACGAGCTATAGGCCTTGCACCGACCAGTTATGACCCTGAGTTTGAATTCAGCCAAGATCTGCTAACGGCAAAACATGTCGATGATATTAACATGACAGGCCTAGAGAAACATATAGACGACTATGTACAGCGTGTCGAAAAGGTGTTTGGCAAATGCAAGCTCAACACACACTCAAATACGAACTGCGCCGTTCGCTACACTAAGAATGATCAAGGGGATGTGATCATGGATCAGGACGAGTATATCAAACAACTACGTCCTATCACACACCCAGAACTTACAGGAGCGGCGGCCGATGCCAAAGCCACGAAACTCATTACCGACATGTTCGTCAGCTTGCGAGGAGCCCTCGCCTATGCCCTTCTTACTCAAATCTGGCTCATGGTATACGTGGTCTCTCTCCAGAAAATCCAAGAGCCCACCAATCTGCAAGTCAGACGTCTGAATGCTGTGACGCGAAAGCTGATCAGCAGCCCGAAACGCATCACCTTCCCTCGGATGAAGCCTACGAATGAAGTTGCCATCCACAGCGATTCGGGGTATCGGAAGCTCACCGGGGAGGGGGATGATGAGACCAAGGGCTACGGCATACGCGGGGCTAATGTACTACGGCGAGGAAACTCGCCTCAAGGCAAGTCCGTCGTTCACCTCTGTGACGGACTATGCAAATCACACCGACTGCAGGTGAGGTCCAGCTATGCTGCGGAGGCACTCGAAGCTGCGCATAACCTTGATGAGTGTTACCCTACGCTCACACTCCACGAGCTCAAGGCAGGAGCTCTGACTCCACGACAACTACGAGATATGCGTGAAGTTGGAGGCCTAGCCATCAAAGTATCTCTTACCATAGACGCTGAGTCCGTTTATACAACATTATCAAGCAAGGATCTTAAGATACCGACAGAGCGGACTCTGCTTGGACATATCAGTTGGATACGTGAGCTCATGGATATAGGTATAGTACATAACGTGCAGTGGTGTGATACTAGGGATATGACCGCAGACGGGCATACAAAGGGAAGCATCGATCGGGAGCTGCTTCTGGAAGTAATGTCAGGCACTCATTCATTCAAGTATGACGTGAAGCAGTTTGTTCCTTTTCGGGGTCCCGAGGACAGAAACAAACCTCAGTCTAAGCAATTTTAGTCTGTCCTTGTTGCCCCCCCGCGGTCCAATTTGCCAGCATGGGCGCCTACTACAGAGGCGCCCTTCTAGTTGCTCGGAAACGAGCCTTACATTTCACGCCTGGCAACGAGCCGGCTTTATATGACTCAGGCTCTTTGCCTTAATATATTTGCTCGGTGAGGTATGGCCCGTTTGGCTTACCTCTAACTGAGCCGATAGCCCTTCATCGTTCGAAGGGGCTATCTTGTATTTGCGTGAAATGCCTTGCGAGGAAACTCGCCTTACAGTCTGGTGTTAGGCCAGACTGTACACACTGTTTTCTTTCTTGCAAACAGTTGTGCGCGCGGCCTTTGCAGAGCCTAACGGCTGCGCGGCTATGCTCTCCGTCTCCTCCCCTCCCGACTTTAAGGGTAGCTCTTTGGGAGATGTTACAGTATCGGGAGCATAGCTCGCGCGCCGTTGCCTTGGGCTCAAGGCACGCGCGCCCTATTTGCCCGGACACTTACCTTAGTGTTCGCTATGTGCTGGAAAGACCGTTACATCGATCTTGTCCTATCATGCCCATCCACTCCCCATATCGTATTCCTTCGACATGGAATTGGATGCAATGTGAGCTCATCCGCCTCCCATGGAGACGGATGCTATTTGACCTACCAGGCTCACTTTCGACTGATTTTGGCCGGTCGGGGCCCTTTTGGAAGACCTCTTGGGGGCCTCTGGGGGCGTCTTGGCGGCCTCTTGGGCTGTCTTGGGTTCATGTTCGGCGTCTTGGATCGATTTTTGGGCGATCCAGAAACGTCTTGGCCCGTCTTGGCGGCTTCTTGGCAACGTTTGGGTCCGTCTTGACCAACCGAACCCCGACCAACCGAACCCAATCTGTGGAAGACCCCCCCCCCCCCCCCCCTACCCCGGCAGGGCCGCCCCGGCCCGCCCCCCCTTCAACTCGCACGCCGGATCGGCGGATATCGTTGTCTTGGCGTCTTCAGTTCTTTCCGCTCTCCCACTGTCATGGGCCCGGGCAAGGCCCACCACTCGGGACTGCTGGATAATGTGTGACGAGCTCGTGAACGAGATGATCCCGATGCTCACTGGCCGCAGTATTGCTGCGCTACCTGTCGAGCAATGGATCCGACAGCAAGACCGCCGCATACCAACTCGTGGCACCCGCAGAAGACGGACCACAACCTGGTGCAGACGCAGCAGTTCATGCGCGCCGCTACTCTCAGGAACGTGAGTGCGTTTCCGCTTTCGCTGCCGACACAACCGCTTCCGTTCCGCCATCCGTTGGTTCAGCCTGTCAACGACTACCAGGGCCACACCCAGGCGCAGGAGATGTGCGAGCTCTCCGCGTTCGCCTGGAGCAACCCACGCAATTCCAACGTTCCAAGGGACTTCATGCTTGGCGCGTGCATTCCCTGGGAGAGAATGACTTGGCTGCGTGGATGACCAAGACATTTCAGGCGTTCCACTATTCATCTGATACTCCTCCGGTCCATCCGCCGGAGGCAACTCGTGCAGCTGGATCATCTTCTGCCGCTCCGATTTACCGGGGCCAGGGCCCGATCCCGGCTGCCGCTCCAACGGATGCGACATCCCACGAAGATGACTTTCCCGCGTATACACAGGCCATTCCTACTGCACACGGCACATATAGGGATGGGAAGGCTACTCATTCTGCTACGGAAGAACAATATCTCATATCTTGGCAGGTTCTTTTTCGGCGCCTCAGCGGTATGATCAATGCATTTTCCGAAACCTGGGCAGCCTATTCTTCTCCAGAGCGTGCCTTCATCAAGAGCCACGTGCAACAGGGCCTGCCTGGCACGTCATGCCGCTACATGGTTGGTATTGAAGCAGCTCGTCAACAATATCATCATCTCGCCCCGATTCGTGCCGGCGAGGAATCAGGTATCCTCGAACGGGAACGCGATGTCAGAGCGAACTACATCGTGGAGCTTACAAATTGGTGTCAGAGCCAGGCCGAATCCCAGACGGAGATAGCGCCTGACCTTCCGTCTGTCGCGCCTGCTACCTCTCGCGCACCTCTCCCGCCGCCTCCTCCGACGCATCCTCCTCCGCGAGAGGTGGCGCTATAGCGGGTGCGACCCCCGAGCAGCCGCCTCCTGTGCCGGCGTGGGAGATGCCGCTGCCATCCACGCCCGCTGCGTCGGTGGCATCGGCTGACCAGCCTACCCCACCGCCGGCGCCGCCGTCCTCTTCAGCATTGGAAGCTGCCCGAGGCAACTCCCGCAACTGCAGACGCGCCTACAGAGACTGAGGTGCAAAGTCATGGGCGCACGCGACTGTTGTGCACGATCGCAGCGCGACACCGAGATGACGCTGGAGGGAGAGACTACGCTTGGCATCACCCCCAGAGAATGCGCCGCTAGTGCCTAGGTGTCCGACCCATTTCCCTGGGTCCCTCCGATTCTGCGCGGGCGTGGTCAGTATGAGTCGTGCAAGGACATCGATGAATACAAACAGGGTCTGTACTACGATGACTACGTTATCAAGCATGCTCCCGACCTGCAGAACAGTGACTGCTTCCCAGGCTACGTATGTATTGCTCTATACAATGGGACTACCAAACAGCTGGGCCGACCTCTCCTGGATGGTTCGAAGTATCTTGGTCACACTATGTGAACACCACGTTGTTCCAGTAAGGCTCTGTCAACCGCGCTTCGACTTGATAATGGCGGCCGCAACGGTTTGGATTATTTTCTGGACCGCCGCATCAACATCTTGGAGCATGCGGACGTCGATACTTGGGCCGTGGCCAGTCACCACAGGTCCTTCAGTCATATCGTGTCGGAAGTATTCTCTAGGAACGACTGTGCCCCCAGTAGGAAAGCAGTACATGCACGCATGCATCAGGCAAATGCCGCTGGCCAGCCATGGCACAGTGCACAGGAATACTACGTGCTTGCCGTCCTGCGCGCCCTGCAGCTGCACCTCGACGACGAGAAGGCCCGCTCTCAGGTCTTCATCCGCCGCCTCAGCCCAGATTTGTTGGGAGCAGACTTTGCATGGGATCAGGTAGTGACCATTCTTGCCATTGGTGGGCACACCGCCGTACACCGCAACAGCCAACAGTGGAATATAGGCTGGGAGCGTCTGTCATGGACGGATGTGACGTACCTATACCATGCCACTACCAATGATGCCTTGATGAGTATTCGGAAGATTGGTACCGTTCCATGCTATGGTGCCGATCGCCACACACGGCGTGAGGCATTTCATAGTTCGAGTTCTTTCGTTCGTCATGACGAACAGAATCCTCATACTACGATCCCTGGGTACAAGTTCGAGCACAAGAAGAAGCAGGTCGACGTGGTCGTCGACATGCACTCGGCCACAACTGCTGAGTTCTGGCCTAGCGAACAAGGGCCCATCATGTGCCCCCAGACTATTCCACCAATGGCCATCCTGGCCATCAGAACGGTCGGGGGCGGCTCTCTGTATCCACCCAATTTGAATTGGAAGCATCCAGAGTTGGTCAAGCCGCCGGCACCACGCAGCCGATACGAGGTCTGCGAGATTGTGCCGGTGGCAGCACCTGCAGCAGAGCAGTTGCGGACGCGTGCCCAGGCACCAAGACCGAAGCCAATGCCTACCAGGTTGCGATCCTCTTCTTCCTCCGCTGCACCGAGTGTTCCAAAGATCCCAGGACTGCAACCAGTGCCAAATCAAGACCAATCACAACTGGACCGCCTCCTGTACGGAGGGGAGCCGGCGGCGACACCTGCGCCGAAGCGGACAGACGAGGAAATTCTGACCGTGGCCCACTGGTGGGCGATCTTAGACGAGTGCAAGAAGGAGTACTTTGATCCGCTTGTGGAGACACTTCCTCTTGGCACCAGGGATCGTTGCAGTCGCTTTCGAGACGTCCGCATCCATGATTTCTTATACGCACGACTGCATGGCTCTGCCCATTGCCGCGCCGTTGATCGCCCGTGGCCAGCAAAGGAAGATGTCGCGCTCACGCTGGGCAAAGGCAAGATCTACGGACCCATCCTCGACATCGTTCACAATGGACGATGTGTCAGCGCGCAGATCCCTTTTTGGGACCGTGGCCCGCTCTGGGCCAACATTTGGTACGCCGAGAAGAAGAATAACGAGCATGATGGCTTTCCTTTCGCAGTTCCACTGCGTGCCGAGCTGTCCGACATGTACACTGACCACTTGGGTGGTCTCATGCGATGTCGACTTCCACCTTGGACTTATCGATGACGATGCCGCTATCGACAAGCCAGTGGAAACACTTGCATTTCAACAGAACGACAATCAGGACATCAAGATCGACGTGACAAAACTGACCACAGCGACCGAAGTCATCGATGACTCGCCGTCCATTTTTACCCGGTTCGACGGCGGAGCTGTGGGACCTCCGTACGACTGGCAGAAATACACGGGCTGTTGGATTGCTGCAGACGCCACTGTGCGAGGTGGATCAAGTACGCGCGGCAACATGAAGAGGCACATGCTACTATGCTAGCCACCTGGAGATACGGTTCCGCTTAGACCCCAAGGCGGGTTGGCACAGGATGAACTTCAGCCCATTCAGTCCCTGGGCCAAAGAATTGCCGAACACTTGTGGCCACAACCGTTTCCTGTCTACTATGACCTCGGAAGTGGGCTGGGGCGAGATTGAGGACTTGGCACTTTTTCGTTGGAGCCCACATCTGCTCGCCACTCTTCGGAGCGATGCTGCACTTCGTTTGTCAGAGACCCCTGCGGCGGACATCCTCAAGAAACATCCAGCTTTGGCGCCCCTACGCAGTTTCTGGGAATCGACAGTGTTCTCCGACCCGAAGTACGGCGACATGCTGACGGACCCGATCAGAGATCAATTTAACCTCCGGGCTTTCGCCACTCCGCCGCCCGCTGAGGAGAACACCCCTGCCGCTGACCCTGGAAGCGTCGCGTCGGCCGTTGCCCCCGCGCAGGGGCAACTCATGGACGTTTTGCGCTCCGATTATGATGGTGGCATGGGCGACGCCAACGACGACGATGCACTGGATAAGGAGCTTCGCCGCAGAGCGGAGAAACTCCTCAGATGCCAGCAGGGCGCGGCCTCAGCGCGCCGTGATCGCGGTGAGATCATGGATGGGGATCTTCCTGATCCCATGACCGATAAGGGTTTCCAATCACTGCCCGATGTTTTCGCCGCCGACCGCGCCAACTTCGTTCCGAACCGCGTTGCTCGTGAGATCGAACGAAAGTTGGCCGCTGGCGGCAACGCCCGCAAGCGGATGCAGCAACTGCTTGAGAATGGAGCGGCCGATTACCATACCGCAAAGCAGCATTGCGCCAGCGGCTACCGCGACTTTCCCAATGGCGACTCAAACAGAGATGGCCTGTGCCGCATTTGCACTGAGTCATTTCGGCATGGGGGAACAGGTTCGTTCCAGGTCCAGGTCCTGGCTGATGTGCACAGCTGGATCCGCGATCAAATGGGCGAGAACATCGCTCGCGAGATAATGCGTGCGGATGTCCAAATTCGCGTCCAGGGTGCACGCTCCGATGCTGGCACCCCATGGGATTACCTTCGCAGGCTGGCTAACAAAGCCGCGAGCCGACGCGCCAAGTGGTCGGGGGCTGGCTGTCCGAGCCCTAGCCATTGTCGTGTCGGTGGACAGGGGGACGCCGACAAAGTGAGCATCTTCCTCTATCATCCGTATCCCGACCTTGCCCATCGATATCAAGAAGATGGCGTCTTCCACCGTCAGATGACGGACGACAGAGTGCTGGCGCACCAGCGCTCATTCACGACCGATGATATGTATGAGGGCATGCGCTTGCTCCGCGAGAGCCAGCAGCTTGGCTGCGCAGGCCGTCGGGCGCAGGCTCCCGGTGCGATGCCTCGCGGCGAGCGGCTCGACCGTGGGCCCTTAACCTTTCTCGCTTCCTCTGGGGGGGGGGCGAGGTCAAATGAGCCGTGTCACGTTAGGCGATCTCCAGAGGCAGGTACCCAAAGGCGCCGCAAAAGGGTGATAAGGGCGACTTTACCGTCGCCCCTGAAGAACCCATTCTCCGCGCCCCAGTTCCTCCACCCCCGCGCCGCGATGGCACCGCTCCCGCCTATGCACCTGGCGGCGCTGGCTGGGCCGACGCTGCGGGCAGGACTGGTGGCGATGCTCTGCCGTCGATTCCGCGCCATCCCCTGGCGCCACCGAGGCGCGAGCACGACCGCAACGACGAGCTTGGCCGTAACAGGAGTGCCGTACGCGAGTACCGCAATGTATACACCTGGTGGCGTCGTGGTCTCCAGCGCTACCAACGCGGTGCGCTTGTTACTGGTCAAAGTACATGCCCCGATGGATCTATGCCGACAGCGACGACAACGAATTCATATGGTCATGGGACAACCACCGGACTATCACCATCAGCTGGTTCAGTGACTATGGGAGTCGTGCTTGGGATGAGCATTACTATGAGAGCTGGACATGGTTGTTGGTTGGCATATTTTATCGCGCGCTCTGGTGTATATATTTCACCACCGTTTCTGGATATTGCTTATATATATTATTACGTTTACGCTTCATATATATATATATATATATATATATATATATTGATATGTTTTGACAGTTGCAACGTTGGATTTGAGCTTTTGATTTTGTACTGTATATCGATATCGATTTTGACTTGCATGATAGGATCTGGCAATCGGACATGGCCGCGCCCAGGCAAGTCGCCCGCTTCAGTATTACGCATGCGCAAACATCCATTTTATCATGGGGCGGCGTCAGACTACGACCGATGCATTAGCATTACCCATGATCATGTTTGTTTCACTTTTCAAAGTGCCTTTTGGGGCCTGGAGTACCTCACATCGTGCATGATATATTCTCAGACATCTGTTGTCGTCACAACTATCCTCCTACCTATCAGCATTGGGCCTGGAGTTCCCTGGCAATCTTTAGGGCCTGGAGAGCCCCATGAACGAGAGTCCTCTTGCTTTGATCGAATTGATGTCGCAACTCCGGTCCGTATTATTTTGCGCGCGCGCCGCGTCGGTGGCAACACCTGCTCGAGGGATGTTGGTACCACCCTTCTGCTCTCTATCCCTTGCTCTCCCATCCCTGTCACCTGTGGTGACGGAGTGTCGTCCAGGAGTGCCGAAACGTTTTCTGGGGGGCGCACTCTGGGCCCGCTAAGTCGGGTAGGCACTGCCAAGTACCCCGTGTGGCGGGGTTGGTCCTTTGTCTTACCTTCCTAGCCAATGCACCCTCGTTTGGAGGGGCGGTGGATAAGACAAGGCTGTGAGTGGACCTCACACCTTTGTTCCCGATTCCTGCCGTCGTTTCCCGTGGGCCCGAGGCCGTCGGGAGCTGGCAGGTTTCGGGACGGAGTGTGTGTGTGTGTGTGTGTGTGTTTGTGCGTGTGTGTGTGTGAAGTTTGCTCACTTCTCTATTATACCCCTTTTTCCGCAACTGTATTGGCTCAGGTATTGGCTGACCGACTACAGTGCACTGCATGCTGCGCGGTGCCCTGGGAAAAGGAGTCCTACTCCTCGCCTCTACCTACGGACCCCGTATAGGAACGGCCCCATCGGCCGTCTCCCTGTACTCACACCGCGGGGCACCGCCAGCCTTCGCTGGACGGGCGGGAGGGGGATACGCATTTGTCTTGATTTCGCCTTAGCAGCGGCGGGCACCACGGGACACCGCAGGACAGCACGGGGCACCGCGGGCCACCGCCGGACGGGCGGGGGGGTGACAATCATTTGTCTTGATTTCGCAATAGCAGCGGCGGGTTCATTCCTCTCGCGCGCCCACGCAGCTTCGCCTCGCCCGCGCGCGCGACACGAACGAAACGAAACGATTTCCCGGTTGGGGGTCTCCTCTCCGCTGCGATCTAACCCCCACCAGGCCCCCGATTGAATCTTTGTGTACTCAGAGGTCGGGAATTTGCAGTTTGCTTGAGGATGCTGAGCAAAAAGGCTTAGCCACCGCAGTCTCGAAAGTGTCTGAGCTGAAGAAGGGCGAAGCCTCTGACGATGATCTCGGCGCCATCGAGGTACATGGACCGCAGGCCGCGGGCGCAAACCCAGCCGCGGTTCCAGCCACAGCCATTGAAGTCGCCCAAATTCGCGGCAGTAGGCTGCCAACCACACCTGTGATGTCAACGAATTGTAAGGGTCGTTTGACTCACTTTGTGCAAGAAGTAGGCACACCTGGTCATATCGTTGCCAATGCCAGCGGAACCCCAGACCCAACTTCAGCCGGCGTCCCCCCTCCAGGCCCCCTGAGCCTGCTGGGACGGAGGCTGTCTTTCTTGCTCAAAGGGGGGCTGCGCCGCCAGCTGGAGCAATAATTGAAAATCAAAGAGGCCCAGCCGACGCTTCCCATCCAAAGAGGACAAACCTGTCCCTGATAAGAAGGGGGGGCCGATCCCTTGGTAGAGGAGGCGGCGAAGGCGGCCTCCCTGGCAGCAGAGGTGACACATCGGGGGCGGGCGACGGGACTGGCTCAGGTAAGGGGGGGGCACCATCTGGTGGGTAGCACCAATGGCTGTCGAGGCCCCGCAAAGAGGGCTCGCAATGTACATCATGCGGCTCCCTTAAGTTTACCTCGTTAGAGCGCCTGTTGTTTGCGTCGTTTGATGGATCTTTCTCGGGTGCAATCGAGAAGCTTACCATTTCCACCTCGGCACTGCCCGTTTTTTTTGCTCGTGTGCATGTAGGACAACACCTGGTCCACACTCACGGGAGGGGTGACTTGAACATGGCTCCCGAGCTTTTGACACAAGGAACTGTCCCAACGCGTTTCGGAGGACAGGTTGTGAGACGTGGCGCCCCAACATGTTTAACTTCAGAGGCTGGGTCACGCATTGGCTTTTTCGTGGCCAGTCACCGCGTGATGCCGCTCATTATGCGAGCGCATGCTGGTGAGCATTATTCTAGGTCCCCTCATGCTTAGTGGATTTCTGGTTTTCTCTCCCACCCGCGTCGTACCCGCGCTTCTCACACGCACACACACCCTCCTCCTCAACTCCTCCCCTGTCATTCTCCTCCTCCTCCTCCTCCTCCTCCTTGCACCCCGCCAGCGTCGCCTACCAGACGCATGCATCACATGCGCGGCATTGACATGAGACACGCGGCCACATGCAGCCGCACACACACACACACACACCGACACACAGACACACACACACACAACACACCACACACACAGCACACAGCACACAACCCGCAACACACAACACCCAACGCACGACACACACCATACAACACACAATCCGCAACACAACACACAGCACACAACACACAACACACAGCACACAACACACAGCCCACAATATAGAACACACACACCACACAACACACAAAACACAACACACAGCACACGCCACACACATCACTCACACACCACACAACCCGCAACACACAACACAACACACAACGTAACACACAGCCCAGAACACACAACACACGACCCACAACACACAACACACACCACACAGCACACAACACACAGCACACGCCACACATGATTCACAACACACAACCCGCACAACATAACACAGGTTACAGAACACACAGCGCACACCACACACCACACAACACACACCACACAGCTCACAACTCACAAACCACAACACACAACACATACACACGCACACACACAGTTACACACACGCAACCGCACGCACTCACACACACACACACTCGCACACACACACACTCACACTCCCACACACACACGCACACACACACACTTATACAATACACATATATATATATATATATATATATATATATATGTATGTATGTATGTATGTATGTATGTATGTATGTATGTATGTATGTATGTGTATATCATCATCATCATCAACCTCATACACATACGCAGGACACACAGACGAAGACCGAGTCGCCCACACGGCACGCACGCGACACAACACACACACACACGCGTAGGACTCGCAGGACGTGGCGACACCACATGGGGGTGCGATGGGGGTGGTCCCCCTATTCGTTTCGGGCTCACAGGGTGGCAGGGGTGGCATTTCCTGGACACCACGGGGGGTGCGATGGTGGTGGTCTTATACCGTACTCCACAAACGGACACTCTCCAGCATCGTGATCGATCTCGACCACTTCCTGAAAGTCTTGGTAAGGCCAAGCCGTCAAGCAGCCAGACCACCGCAACAGTGCATAATGCGGTGCCTGATGATTCCTCTGGCGGCTCCGCATCACTGACACAGCTCACATAGTCCACTCCTCTCTTCAAACAGCCTAGACTGAGTCCAGAAGCCCTCCGAAACGTGATTGACAACCAGATCAGCCTGAATACTCTGTCCCTTGGCCCTCATCCTTTGCAATTCCTGTTGGTTCGGTCCATAGTATGCCATTTCAACCCACACTCTCCCGTTGCTGCTGCCTGCTGCCTGCTGCTGCCTGCCGCAGCCTGCTCCTCCTCCTGCTGCTCGTTTTGCCAAGGCATGCCGCGGGAGCGGGCGCTCGAGGCGTCAGTCTTGCTCCTCCTCCTCCTCCTCCTCTTCCTCCGCCTTTCCCTGTGGTAGCTGCTCTAGCTCGGAGTCTTCGAGGGGCGGTAGCCGCGACGTGCTCCTGCACTGCGGAGGCGGGGCGATGCTGCTCACGCCCAGGTGCGCCGCCGCCGCCCACCTCAGAGCCGGGCCCCGCGAGCCCCGCGCCCGTGGGGATGGGCCGATGCCGCCAAGGGTCTGCGCCGAGGATCGGAGAGGAACAAGTGGCTCCAGACCTCCAACGCCTTGTATAAAAATCAAGCTGGAGGCTTTTCGCTGTTTCCAGCCCGTGGGGGCCGTTGCTGGGCCGGGCCCAGGGCCGCCAGAAACCTACTTCGGATGAAAATCTGGTCCTTGGGAAAGGTTCGGGACTTCAAAGGGCCCCGCGTTTAAAAAAGCCAAGATCTCGGACATCTGAGTTTCTTGGATCGGCGCAGTTGTAACTTTTCCCAGGGAGCAGCCATCTTGCCCTGGCGTCATGTCTTGCGTCAGGTTGCTCGTCATGCTGCGCACAGCTGTTCTGGTTTAGTGAGACGAGCTTGCTGATCCCCTGGTCAGGTATCTTGAGTGGTCCTGTTTCTTATCATTGCGGGTTGAACTTCTCGAGCTAAGTATTCGTTGGACGTTGAGGGCAGACAGGCCCTGATCATTGCCATTTCAGGCATCAACGAACATTCGGAGGTCCGCGCGGATTTTGTAGATCGGCGCTGGGTCCCTCTCCCCTGGCTCGCGCTGCGCGCCAGAGGCGGCGCCTGAGGCGCCGCGAAGAGGGGCCAGCGCCAGCCCAAGAAGTCTGCGCGGACCACTCCAAGAGTTTTCCGGGCAGCCTTGACACACAGGAGCTCGAGCAGCGACTGGAGGCCCTCGGGGCGCGGCTGGAGGCTCCACCGCCAGATCACGTCCACATCCACTGCTTCGGAGTTGTGTCTGGGGACCTCGAGGGGCGGTGAATGTGGCTACTCTCCCGCCTCCAGGAACGGGCAGGTCTCCCCCATCTCCGCGAGGTCCACGAGCGCAACCCCGAAGCGGATTTGCGGACTTTGTCCTGGCGGTGGAGAGGCCGCGCTGGCTGCCGGCGGGGTCCCGCCCGCCGGCGCCGTCGGCCCGTGCGTGGCCACGCCGCGGCCAGCCGAGGCCGCGGCCGCGGCCGCGGCCGCTGGCCACGGCACGCGGCCGGACGGCCTCGCGGCGCGGCAGGCCGTGGCGATCGCCGGCGGGGCCCCGCGCGCCGACGCCGCGTGCGCGGGCGCGGCCACGCCGCGGCCAGCCGCCAGCCATGGCGGGTCGGCGGAGGCCTCAGACCTCCAGCGCATTGACTCGAATCAGGGTGCAGGTTTTTCCCTGCCTTCGGCCTCCGAGGGCCGTCCCTACAGGCCCTGGGACCCTCGATCAGAGGACTCGGGATGAAAATCGCGCCCGAGAGAAAGGGTCGGGACTCCCTGGTCCCCCCGCGTTGGAAGAATCAAGGCGCTGGACATCTGGGGGCTGAGGGCCGCCCGCCGAAGCTGTCCGACTGGTCGGTGGAGCACGTCGCCCTCTGGGCCGCCTCCTTCACGCCGCTGCCGCCGGAGGCCGTCGAGCTGCTGCGGGACGGCGCCATTAACGGCCAGGTCCTCCGAAGCCTCACGGAGCTTTGCGGCCACTTGCGAACCTCACCACGACATGCTTATTCGACGCTGGGGTATCGGACACCCCCGCTGGGCTCTCTTTGGCTGCAGACATCCTGCAAATTCTAAGCCTCAGCCAGTTTTCCAGAAGTCTTACGGGCTGGGGTTTACATTGGTGGTTGCCTGTAGGAGCGGGACCTCGCCGACGTGGGCATGCAGAAGTTCGGCTGGCGCCGCCAGCTGCTGCTCAGCCGCCAGGAGCTGATGCTGGAGCTCGACGGGGGCCCCTGCCGCCTGGCGGGCGCCGCCGCCGAGTGGGTCGACATGGCGACCCCCGCGGGCCCGACCCCGGTGCAGTCTGGCGGCGTGCCCGACGCCGCCCGGCCGCAGCGCCCCGCGTGCGACGCGGGGCCCTGGGGCCAGTGTGGCGAGGGCGAGCGGTGGCGGGGTTGCTCCGGCGCGCTCTCCCCGCCGCCGCCGGCGCCGGTGCTCAGAGGAGCAGGAAGCATGATCGTGATGCGCTCCAGGATTGCCCAGACTCTCAAGATTTCCTATTCTTCTGCGTTGGCTCCTGAAGCGAGGGCCGCTAGATACTCTCTGGAACTCCTGGGACGCAGCCTGAACCAATCATAGTAGAACATGATTCTCGTACTAGGTGCCCGCGCTGCCTTCCGCGGGGCTGCCTGCCGCCCCCGCCGCGGCGGTCCTGAGGGCGGCGCCCCCCGATGCGGGCGCGGCCCGCGCCGGGGGCGCGGGGCTGGTCCGGGCCTGGCCAGCCGCGGCGAGAGGCTGCCTAGTCCGCGCCGCTGGCGCGCCGCCGCTGCGTGGCGCGCCGCGCGTGGTCGTGCTGCCCGCGCGGGCCTTCGCCGCGGCGGCCGCGCGCGCCCGCGCTGCGCAGCCGGCGTCGCGCCACGCCGCGGCGGGCGCCTTCGCGGCGGAGCCGGCCACGCTCCCAGCATTCCCCGCCGCCGCCGCCCTCGCGAGGCTCGGGGGCGTCCACGATGGGGTCGGGACTGTGCGGGGGGGATGCCATGGCCGGGGCCCTGGTATCTCCCCAGATTTCATGGCTCTTTCTTTTCTTCTTCTTCTTCATCAGCATTTTCTTGCTATTATTCTTCTTCTTCTTCTTCTTTGAACGCTCCCCTAGTCCCACCCATGCTCGCATGCCTCGGGGCATGATTTGCGACCCCCCCTCTTGGAGCCCCCCCTGTTGGACGCCCCCCCGAGAGGCCAGCTGCCCCGATCCTGGCCGCCGCCGGAAGCAGCGTCGGCGCCACCGCTGGGCCAGGCCTCAGCAGACCCGGATTGGGTTCGGAAAAAAAGGGGTGGATTGCCCAACGGCGCCAGTGGTCCAAAACCAACAACGGTCGCTGGGCAGCTGAATTGTTGTTTCAAGTGGGCACCAGTCGCAATGGCACCAACAGCAACTCCTGCTCGAAATGGGCTGTCGGTCTCTGTCCCCCTTTTTTCTGCAATTTCCATCCGACCGAAGGCCGTCACACGTCGTCTTCGCCCAGCAACGGGAGCAGCGTCGCCACGGTCGCCGATCCCGTCGATTCTGCTGCCGGCAGCTCCTGGACCTCGGAGGCTCGGGCGGGGAGGGTAAGCAAATAGCGAAGACGCTGAAGGAGGAACGAGTCGGGATTCAGGAGAGTCTCTGGAGAAGGAGAACAAGGAGGAGGAGGAGGAGGGGGAGGAGCAGGAGGAGGAGGACCAGTGTAAGCCGTAGACCCATCAATGTCATTGTAATGCTTCCTCTTCGTAGGCCCCATACAAGGGTTCATTCCCACTGAGTGAAATGCCCCGTTCGGAGACGACCGTTGTAAGATCTTGAAGCGTGCCAAAACACCAGACTCGGGAGTCCAACGCCACGAGTCAGCCTCACTGTTGTGTCTGACGATCGGGTCCTGAACCGTGCCAGAACACCGCTCCTGGGATTGCATCACCGCGAATCAACGAAACGGTTGCGCCCTGACAATCCTGAATTGATCTAAAACGCAACTTGAGGTACGTGAACCATGGGAGTCCGTGGAACCTCGGCAATTTGTGGAACGGTGTGCGTGGCGCTTAGACGGGAGCCACATTCTGAAAAGGAGCCGCCCTTAATCTGTGAATCTTTTGCAATTAATTTGAACAACTGTGCGCGGCGCTGAGGTCGAAACCACATTTTGAAGACGGCCCGCCCTCAATCCGTGAAGCTCTTGCAGATGTTTACACCGAATGTGCGCGGCGCGAAGGCGAGAGCCATATTTTGAAAACCACCCGCCCTCAACCGGTGAAGCTGTTGCAAATGTTTACGACGAGTGTGCGCGGCGCTAAGGCGATAGCCCCATTTGAAGACGGCCTGCCCTCGATCCGTGAAGGTCTTGCAATTTTGAAGACGACTGCGCGAGGCGCGAAGGCAAGAGCCACAGTTTGAAGCAATTCGCCGCCAATCCGTGAAATTCTTTGCACGATTCAAGACGAGTGTGCGCGGCACGCAGGCGAGAGCCACATGTTGAAAACGGCTCGCCCTCCATCCGTGAAACTTTTGCAATTTGTTAAGACGAATGTACGGGGCGCTAGGGCGAGAGGCACAGTTTGAAAACCACCCGCCCTCCATGATATATATATATATATATACATATATATATATATATATATATATATATTGAATCAGTGTCAGCACGTGTTTCTTGTGAAGTTTGATAGAACGGTGCGATCCCCTCTTTGTTCTGTAGCTGTGTGGGCTCAAGCCGCAACTTTATGTCTTCTTGGTGGCCCGCTCTCACCACAGCCGGCTCCTGTCAGAGAGAAGCTCTTGAGGCCCCGTTCTACTGCTTTGGTTGGACTGCGAGTTTGAACGGTTCGTACACCTCTGAGGGCATCTTAGTGGCTGTCATCATCGCTCTCGGGGCGGCGCTGATCTTCCTCTCAGGTTGTTGCTGCGGCGTGGTGTCCACCGTTTTCTTCCAGATCATCTGGCTTCAGCTGCCTGGATTTTTCGAGAGACGGACGGCTCGTCGTGCTGTTCACGAGGCTGCTCCTGCGCAGCCATTTGCCCCAGCTGAACCTGTACGCGTACCGCCTCAGGTCGTGAAGCCAGCCAAGCACCATGGAGCGGGGCACGAGAGTGTTCGTGAAGTACGCGGGTCATCCCATATGGCACGAAAGACTTACTGGAGAAGGTGGGCGTTTCGGCGACTGATTGGATCATCGCGACGCCTGACAGTGACGTGTACATGGAGGACTTCAGCCGCCACAACGAGGACATCGAGGGCTTCCGCCTGTCCGATCGCCGCGGCGGGGGGGCCCACGGCGTCGACCCGCAAAACGTCTATCAGTTCCGCCGGGAGCCGGAGGGAGCCCGCCTGCAGGGCCTTCGTGAGGAGGCCAGGCTGTTGGCACGCTCCGAGGCTGCCCGCGGTGGAGGCGCTCCCGCTGGCAATGCCGACCAGTGGTATGCTATCGAGGAGGCGCCTGGCATCAAGGGGGGCAGCGTCGTTCGCCTCAACGAAGACGCGGTCATCAGCGGCGACAGGGCGATCCACTTCTACGTGCACGAGGGCGTAAAGAAGCGGGTCTTCTGCGTCAGGTGCCCGGCTGCTGATCTGGCCGACGTCAAGAAGAAGTTCCGCATCGAGACGGAGGACGACGGCGACGCGCGGACCCTGCCTATCAAGAATGCGGGGGGCCAGCGCAAGCGGGACTTCAGCGACGCGGTCGAGAAGATGGAGCTCGTGAGCTTCGCGGACTGGGAGACGCACATCCCAGGCCCGAGGACCACGCGCTGGTGCCTGGACTTCCTAAGGCGGAGGAACGGGCCCCTGGCGCATCACGAGTGGTGGAAGTCCACGGCCAAGCTGAACAGCGACGACTACGGGGTCTCGTTCCACGAGGCGGTGCTGCGCGCGGTGCAGACAGGCGCGGAGTATGATCAACTCGATCTGGTCAACTTGGCATCGATGGAGCACCTGCTGCGCCCAGCCCAGCTGATCGAGTACTATCATCGAGAGCGTACCCGTCAGGAGGGGGCGACCAGCTCCAAGACGGGAGTGGACATGGAGGAGCAGACGGTCATGCTGGGGTCCCACCAGAGTCAGGGCAACCTCATGATCGCCCCTGAGCTGATCACGTACACGTCGAAGGACCTGGAGCGGCAGAGTGCAATTGACAAGCAATCCCGCAAGGCGCGTGAGGAGCGCGCCTTGCGGCGGCGAGGATGATGATGAGCGTTGGCCAGGCTTTCCCTCGCGCCTGGTCGGCTTCGCGGGAGGGGGGCCGCGCCATTGCAGCCAGTGACGCGGCAGCGAAGGCGGTTGATTCTGCTCTTGGGGCTTCGCAGCTTCGAGGGTGCCTGGCGGTCCAGCGACGCTTCAGGAGAAGGGGGCGCGTTGGCGAGAAGGTTGCTGCCCTTGGCCGTGCACTCGCGGAACTCGAGCGAGGTGATGGCCTTCCTGAGCCGGCTGAGGGCCAGGCCTCGCTTCTATCGCCTGCTGAGCATACTTTTTAAACCTCTCGGGTGCGGCGCATGGGCTGCCCACCAGAAGGGGCTTGATCCTCGGAGGGCCTTCAGTGAGCTCCAGGGGGTCGAAGACTACGCTGGGATTCCGTGCCACCTCGCTCCTCTTGATGTGGACAAGCTGTCATTCCCACAGCCTGGCTTCCAGCCGCGGCCCCTGGGCGACCGTTTGGGGGCTCGCGGCGCTGAGTTCATCAGGAGGATTTTATGTGATATAGTTTTGCCTAAGGAGCTGCAGCAAAGAAATCGTGAGGAAGCTGGTCTGGTTAGGCCGTACAGTGACCCACGTCTGCGTTCTAAAAGGGTGTACAAGTCTCTCGTGGCTCGCCTTCAGGCCGCGGGGCTCGTCGAGTTCAGTTTAACGGATGGAGTCCGAACGGGGATCTTTGCGGTTTGGAAGTCGGACGGGGTGAAGCAACGCCTCATCCTGGACGCTCGGATTTCCAATTGTAGTTTTGAGGTCCCCGAGTCGCCCGACCTCCCCACGGCTAACGCTTTTTCGAGGTTGGGGCTCCAGGGGGAAAGTCTGTTGCAGATGTTTTCCTCGGATTTGAAGGATGCCTTTTTGCGCTGTGGAACTCCCCGACCCCCTTCGGAGGTATTTCACCATGGAGCCCCTCAGTGCCAAGGACTTGCAGATCTCGGAGGTGTCTGGGGTCCCGGTGGATCCTGCTACTCGCGTTTACCCGCGGTTCAGGGCAGTACCTATGGGGTGGTCGCACGCTGTCAATGTCTGTCAGTATGTTGCCACTTCTATGATCCAGGAGGCGATCCCAGATAAGCACCACTTCCTGATCACGGGTCGGGAGGTCATTCCGCAGTTGGAGGAGGGGGCGGTTATACATTATGTGGACAACATCATTACCATAAGTACCGAGGTGGAGAAGGGGAGGTCCGTCCAAACAAAAATCAACAACATCATGGAGGAGAGGGGTCTCATCGTTCATGATAAAAGATTTGATCCAGATGTTCTCGAGGCCTTGGGCTGGGAATTCCGCCGAGTTGATGGGTGCATTGTGCCAGAGCGACGTCGCGTCTGGCGCCTATGGCTTGCACTTTTTCACGCACTTGAGCGCCGCCAGGGGGCTGGGCGTCAGCTTTCTCGGCTTGTCGGACACAGTGTCTCTATGGCGCTGGTGAAAAGAGAAACCCTCTGCTGCCTCAACGCGGTGTACGCTTTCGTGGCTAAGCATCCCGAGGACTCAGCTCCGTTCTGGCCGTCGGTCGCCAGGGAGCTCCGCTGGATCCAGTCTTTGCTGCCTCTCCTCGTCCATGATCTGGCCAAGCCTTTCAGCCCCAGGGCCCCGGCCTGTGACGCCTCGATGTGTGGGAAAGGGGTCTCGCACAAGTCCCTCTCCTTGGGGGTGATTCGGGGCCTCTCGCAGTACTCGGGGCGCTGGCGGTGCCAGGGGGCCTCGCGATCTGCCGGGGCGGGGGCGCTGGAGGAGGCTCTCGGCGGGGCGCTGCCTTCAGGTGAGTTCTTGGAGCTGAGCTTCGCGGACGAGGGGCTCGTGCCCAACCTGCCGATCTCGGGGGAGGGCGAAAGTCGTGGGCTCCCGGGGGGCTCTTGGAAGATCTTGCATCGCAAGAAATGGCAGCGCCGAGAGCACATCACCGCCCTGGAGTGCCGCACTTTGGTTTGGTGTATTCGGCATCTAACAAAATCCGTCTCGAACAGGTCTCACTTATTCTTGATCATCAGTGACAGCATGGTCTCCATCTTAGCTCTGCTCAAGGGCCGCACCTCGGCTCCAGGCCTCGTGCGACCTGTCCGGCAATTCTGTGCAGTGGCCCTCAGAGCTGATGTTATGGCGGATCTCCGCTGGGTCGTCTCCGAGCTCAACCCAGGCGATCCTCCCTCGAGGAACAGGTCGGAGCTCGAGCCCTGGTCCAACACCCTCGACGCCCTCGCCGCCGCCTGGCAGCGCTCGCGAGACGGCAAGGGCCCACGTGCTCGAGAGCCCGATCCTGGTGAGGGACCCCCCCGCGCCCGCCGCGCGGCGCCGTCGGCCAGCGCGGAAGCGCCCGGCGGCGGCTCAGCCCAGCAGGACGGCCATCGAGACCAGCAGGTCGCACCCCGACGCGGAGGGGCGCAAGAAGGCCAGGCGCACCCCGCGATCCGCTCCTTCCTCGAGCAGGGGGGCGTCTCTCGGACAGCGCAGCAGCAGTGCAAGGCGGCGCTCGACCGATTCGTGAAGGATCAGAGTATCAGGGACCTCTACGCGCTGGCTCGTACGCCCAAGGCGCTGGGCCAGAAGCTGAAGTTCCACCTCGACGAGCTCTTCTTCGAGGGGGAGTTGAGTGGCGTTGCGAACACCTTGGTGGCGGCTATCCGGTGGAAGTTCCCGCAGTTTGGTCGCCAGGGGGGCCAGTCCCTACCCGAGACTGCCCGAGCGCTGGTGGGCTTCAGCAAGCTCTCTCCGGCGGCCTCGCGGCTGCCGATCCCAGCGACGGTGGTCTTCGGCCTGGCGATGGTGCTGTGCTCGCTGGGCTTCACACTCGCCGCCTTCGGGGGCCTCCTGGCCTTCCGCCTCTACCTCAGGCCGTCGGAGTTGATGCGCATGAAGTGGAGGCACTGGTCCCCGCCGTGCGGGGCAGGCCGAGGAGGGGCCGACGGGTGGTGCCTGACGCTGCGCCCTCGGGAGGACGGCGTCCAGTCCAAGGCAGAGGAGTTCGACGAGAACATATCGATCGACGCGGACGGCCATCTCAGTTTCCTCAATCAGGTGATGTCGGTGATGCATGCCGAGGCAAAGCGGGGGGGGCCGCCTCGACGAGCTGTTTAGTGGGCGACCTCGACGGCCGCTCGTTCCTCACTGTCTTCAAGATGGCGGGCGAGCGGCTTGGGCTCCCCAAGCCTCCGGTCGCACACCAGCTCCGCCGCGCAGGTCCGAGCTGCGACCTGGCCCAGCGGATCCGCCGCCTGGCCGAGGTCAAGGCTCGCGTCCGCTGGTCGGCGGACTTTTCCGTTCGGCGCTACGGCAAACAGAACCACATCAACGAGCAGATCACCGCGCCGCCTGTCGCGGTGCGGGCCTTTTGCGACGCCGCCTGGAAGAAAATCGGAGATGTCCTCTTGAAGCGTTCGAATCCCTTAGATCTGCCGTGAGTGCTGGACAGCGTCGTCCACCTCGGGTGGCAGTGGAGTTTTTCTCGGGCTCAGGCAAGTGGTCTTCAGCAATGCGCAAGCGAGGATACGTAGTGATTGAAGTTGATGTGATTCACGGGCCCCAAAGCGACGCCACGAATCCACATCTCGTCAAGTTATTTTTCCAGCTCCTCCACTCAGGGGTGATCTGGGCTGTGCATCTCGGTGCGCCGTGTTGTACTTTCTCTCGCGCCCGGGGCTGTGGTGACGGCCCAGGCGCTCTGCGCAGTTCAGACCATCCCCGAGTGCTTGACGGGCTTCTATCAGCAGCCGACAGCGACAAGGTGAAGGTTGGCAACCAGTTAGCCGACTTCTCAGCTCGTGCTTTTGAGCGCTGTCGCCTCCGACGTGTCCCATGCTCGTTGGAGAATCCGCGCACTTCTATCTTGCGGTGCCTCCTTCAATTTGTGAAGCTGACCGCGCGTAAGGATGCGCGCTCTGATTGCGCAGACTTTTGCATGGATGGTAAGCCTTGGAGAAAGAGAACACGTTTGATGACCACGCATATTTACTTGTCTCGTGTGGTCCGCCAGTGCGCATCAGCTAATGGAATATGCTGCCGCACTCACCGAGCCCATCAAACCCTGGAAGGCAAAAATGAGAAGGGGATTTTTTGGACCAGAATCGCGGAACCCTGTCCCGTGCGGTTGTGTTCCCGAATGTCAGCAGCAGTGGATGCCAGCAACGCCTCGTTGTTCACCAAGAATATGTCCAAGTTGCTGGTATAGCCCTCCCACCCGAACCCAGAGTACCATATTGCATTATGCTCTTGTGTATTGCACCTGGCCCGCCTGTCTGTTCGACTTCTTGGAGGGCGAGGGCCCAGAAATGCGACCAGGTGCAAAACGTTCTGATTCGAGCGCCCGTGGTTAAAACAGCACAAAGACAGGCATCCCACTACATCGTCTTCTGAGGCTGTCGCCACTCCGCGGCATTCAGGGGGTCGGGGGAGTTCCAAAACCTAGGAGAAGATAATCAGTGCCAGCACGTGTTTCTTCTGAAGTTTGATAGAACGGTGCGATCCCCTTTTTGTTCTGTAGGTGTGTGGCCCGCCCGCCACTCCCTTTGTATAGCAGAGCGCTCTTGTGCATTGCAAGCGGCTCGCCTGTCTGTTCGATTTCTTGGAGGGCGAGGGCCCAGACATGCGACCAGGTGCAAAGCGTTCTGATTCGAGCGCCCGTGGTTAAAACAGCACAAAGACAGGCATCCCACTACGTCGTCTTCTGAGGCTGTCGCCACTCCGCGGTATTCAGGGGGTCGGGGGATTGCCAAAACCTAGGAGAAGATAATCAGTGCCAGCACGTGTTTCTTCTGAAGTTTGATAGAACGGTGCGATCCCCTCTTTGTTATGTAGCTGTGTGGCCCGCCCGCCACTCCCTTTGTATAGCAGAGCGCTCTTGTGTATTGCAACCGGCTCGCCTGTCTGTTCGATTTCTTGGAGGGCGAGGGCCCAGACATGCGACCAGGTGCAAAACGTTCTGATTCGAGCGCCCGTGGTTAAAACAGCACAAAGACAGGCATCCCACTACATCGTCTTCTGAGGCTGTCGCCACTCCGCAGTATTCACGGGGTCGGGGGAGTTCCAAAACCTAGGATAATATATATATATATATAGATAGATATTAGTGTGGACCTGTGGATTAAATCCACGAAGTTGGGCGGATCGAAGCATGGTGGCGCGCGCTGGGTGGTGCGACGCTGCCAGCTACTGCCGTAGATCCGTTGAAGCTTGTTCTAGTGCTGCTCCCTCACCGAAGGCGCCCAATGCATCGAAACGGGGGCCGAAGTGTTCGAGCTTTGCAAGAGGCGGAAATTCAGGAGTCCAGGCCTGAGCAACGTTGGAAGATTCGCGCCGGGATCGCGGCGGACGCGGGAGCGGGTTCGGGCAAACGCGGTGCCGTCTCGGACCGCGTCGGAGGCGTCGGAACGGCGTCGCGGCAAAGTAGGGAGCGCAGCGGGGCAGCCCCAGGGCCACCAGAGCGTCAACACATGTTTTTTTTTGCGCCTGCGAGAGGCCTCTCGCCTCTCGTCCGCCCCCCTCTGTTAGAAACAGTTTTGAAGCTTCTTGGGGGCCGCTTGGGAGCTTTATGGGGGCTGTTTTAGGCTCTTCGGGGGCTTCTCGGAGCCTTCTTGGGCCAGCAGGGTGCCTCTTGGGCCGTCTTGGGGCCGTCTTGGGCCATCTTGGGCGCCTATCGGGCCGTCTTGGGGCCATCGTGGGCTGTCCTGAGACCCTCTTGGGCCTCTCGTGGGGTCCTCTTGGATCGTCTTGGGCGCCTCTTGGGCCGTCCTGGGCCCGTCTTGAGCCATCTTTGGGCCCACTTGGGGGCCGTCTTGGGCGATCTTGGAAGCCTCTGGGGCCGTTGTGGACGCTTCGAAAAGCAATAAGCCGAATCGGCTGAAAATATTAATTTTCCGAAGGGAATGTGACGACTTAAGCTTGAAGGGACCCTGTCGGGGGACCCCTTGGACCCGCCTGGAACCGTCCGGGGGCGTCTTTGGAGCTCATGGGGCCGTCTGGAAAGCATCTTGGGCCGCCTGAGGTCGTCTCGGGGCCTCCATAGGCCGTCTCGGGGCTGTCCTGGGCCCCTCTTGGGCCTCTCGTGGGGTCCTCTTGGGTCGTCCTGGGCGCCTCTTGGGCTGTCCTGGGCCCGTCTGGAGCCATCTTTGGGCCCTCTTGGGAGCTGTCTTGGGCGATCTCGGAGTCTTCTGGGGCAGTTTTGGACGCTTCGAAAAGCAATATGCCGAATCTGCTGAAAATGTCAATTTTCCGAAGGGAATGTGTAGATTTTTGCTTGATGGAGCCCTTTTCGGGGGACCCCTTGGACCCGCCTGGAGCCGTCCGGGGGCGTCTGTGGGGCTCATGTGGCCGTCTGGGGAACATCTTGGACCGCCTGAAAGCCGTCTTGGGTCGTCTCGGGGCCTCCATGGGCCGTCTCGGGGCTCTTCTGGGGAGCTCCGGTGCCATTTCGGGCCCTTCCAGGGGCCCTCCGGAGCCGTTTCCGGGTTCTTTGAGAGCTCCAGGGGCCGGGGGCCCACGCAAACCCACAAAGCATCTTTCGGATTTATTTGAATGGATCTATATTCTCGACACCATAGGGGGTGCGCAGGGGGTGGTCTCTCACCGCAGCCGCTATCCGTGACGGTTGTCCAGGGCACAGCAGGCATTGCATATTCTCGACACCATATGGGGTGCGCAGGCGGTGGTTCCTTACCGCGGCCGCTATCCGTGACGGTCGTCTATGGCACAGCAGGCATGGTATATATATATATATATATATATATATATATATATATATTATATATATATATATATATAAATACATATATATATATATATACTAGAACCATCGCGCGCGCTTCGCGCGCGCTCAGGTTCTAGCCCGGGGCGCTGGACGATCTTGGACAACGCTATCAAGCACAGGCGCGCGACGGCATCTGAGGAGCTTCTGGGGTGTTCCGCATGCTTCGTCAACTGGCTGTTGGAGGCACCTCTTGGGTGCCTCTTGGGGGGGCTTCTGAGGGTCCCTTGGGGGCATCGGTTCTGCAGTCTGAAGCCGTCATTGGCCGTCTTGGCTGCGTGGAGGCCCGACTTGAGGCCACCTGCGGCCAGATTGAGGCAATTCCCGGGGGCCTCCTGGAAGCAGTTTTGACTCATCGAGGGCACTCTTGGGCTATTTTAAAACCTCTTGGACGTCTCCTAGGAGCCTTTTGGGACCTCGGGAAGCTTTTGGGGTCCTCTTGCGGCCTCCTGTGGGCCTTTTGGGGGGAACGCTCTGCTGTTGGGTCGCGTTCCCCTTCTTGGGCCTCTCTTGGGGCTCTTGGGGCCCTCTCGGGCCGTCTTGGGCGCCTCAAGCACCGTCTTGAGGCCCTCGCGGGCCGTCTTGGGGCCCCCTTGGAGGCCTCTTCCTTTATATTGGAGCGGTATTGGAAGCCTCTTGGGCCGTCTTGGAGCATCGGGATGCCAAAAGGCCGACAAAAATTAAACCCGTCAAAGCCCAATCGTAAAACAATGAGTTGTGCCTCTTGGGGCCACCTTGGGAGATCTCTTGGAACCTCGTCGGCCCTCTTGGGAGCTTCTTGGGGGCCTCTTGAATCCGATTGGGGGCCTCTTGGGACTTCCCGAGAACCTCTCGGGGTAGAAAGCTCGGATTCTCAGTTCGCGTTCCCCTTCTTGGGCCTCTCTTGGGGCTCTTGGGGCCCTCTCGGGCCGTCTTGGGCGCCTCAAGCACCGTCTTGAGGCCCTCGCGGGCCGTCTTGGGGCCCTCTTGGAGGCCTCTTCCTCTATACTGGAGCGGTATTGGAAGCCTCTTGGGCCGTCTTGGAGCATCGGGATGCCAAAAGGCCGACAAAAATTAAAACCCGTCAAAGCCCAATCGTAAAACAATGAGTTGTGCCTCTTGGGGCCACCTTGGGAGATCTCTTGGAACCTCGTCGGCCCTCTTGGGAGCTTCTTGGGGGCCTCTTGGATCCGATTGGGGGCCTCTTGGGACTTCCCGAGAACCTCTCGGGGTAGAAAGCTCGGATTCTCAGTTCGTGTTTCCCTTCTTGGGCCTCTCTTGGGGCCGTCTTGGGGCCCTCTCGGGCCTTCTTGGGCGCCTCAGGCACCGCCTTGGGGCCCTCGTGGGCCGCCCAGGGCCCTCTTGGAAGCCTCTTCGGCTATCTTGGAGCTGTCTTGGAGGCCTCTTCCTCCTCGTCCCCCTCCTCCTCCTCCCACTCCAGCTCTCTCTCCTCCTGATCTCCTCCTCCTCCTCCTGCAGCGTGTTCCGGAAGGCTCCCGCCGGAACATGCTGTGCACAAGTGCTGTCACTGCTCCCGCCACCGTGCCCTGGGTGGTGGGTCAGAGGCCTCATGGGTGTTGGTTTGGATCTCGTGGTTGGCCTGTCGGGGACGTCGTGAAGGCAGTTTCGCAGCTTCTCGGTAGCCGTTTTGGGACCGTTGTGGGGCCTCCTCGGGGCTGTTTTGTGGCCTCTTTAGGCCTCGTTTGGGCCTCCTGGGTGCCTCTTGGGGGCCTCCTGGGGCCTCTTTGGGGGCTCCTTGGGGCCTCCTAGGGCACTCTTCAAGCGGGATGGTCGAATTTTGGAGTCGTGGTCCCCCTCTTGGGCGCATCATCGGGCCGTCTTGGGGCTCTGTTGGGCTGTCTTGGGCGACTCTGGGGCCATCTTGGCGCTCTCTTGGGCCGTCTTGGGGCGCTCTTGGGGGCCTATTGAGCCGTCTTGGAACGTCGGACAGCCGAAACGGCTGGAAGGCCAAATCGTTCGAAAACCTGAGTAAAATTGACGATTTCGGCCTCTTGAAGCACTCTGGAGAGGCGTCTTGAAGCGTCGTGGGGTGCCTTGGGGGGCCTCTCGGGCCGTCTTGGGCCTATCTTGGGCGTCCTGGAGCGGTCTTTCGGCGACTCGGGGCCCGCTTGGGCCGTCTTGGGAGCCTCTGGAGGCCCTCCTGGACTATTTTCGACCTCCCCGGCCGCCCCGTCCCCCCACGGGGGGTCGGAGGCGGCGGCCTCCGAGGCCCAGAACGCGGAAACCTGGTGAAAAAACGCAGGGAAAATGAGCCCCGGTACTCCCATGCCCCCTCGGGGCAGCCGCCCTGGGCGCCGGGGCGTCGTGCACGGGGATAATATGGTTGTCTTCGTGACTGTATGCTTGCAGTGTCTGTTCTCTGCCGTACGTTGTTACGGCTCAAGCTCTTCGGGGCACACATCGTCGACGCATCAGTCAGTTCCTCGCGCGTGCCGGGGGTGAGATCGCCCGCGGGTTTTCCACTGCGCTCATCGTGCGAGGCGGCTCTCAGCAGTGCCCTGCTTGCGAGCCGGTGGTGACCTGCGGCCTCTGCCCGACGCTGGAGTGCCCCAGCTGCCCAGAGTGCCAGTGCGCTCACCACCTCCAGTGCCCGAGCCTGGAGTTCTCGCCGAACAGCGCCTTCCACCAGGAGGGCATCTCCATCGTCTTCTTGCTGGGCTGCCTCGGGGTGGCCGCGGGTGCAGGCTAATTACCTCGCTGGACGGCGCGGGGTTGGCCTTGCGTGGGAGCCGTCGTCGCCGAAGGTCTCGGCGTCTGCGACCTCGGCCCCGGTCGGGACCCTGACGTTGCCCGCGATCGAGGACGTGGCTGAGGAGGTGAGGCGACAAGCGCGCAAGGCAGCAGCGGCAGCCCAGGCTCGCCGCTAGGCGGGATGGCGGCCCACCCGGTCGCGGTGACCCACGGCCTGGCGGCTGGCGATTTTGTGTACGTGCGCTACAACTACGCCCAACGGCTCTGGCACGAACGTTTGGTCATCCTGCTTGTGAGCAATGCCGGGCATTTAATGTCCATAGTCACCCCTGATGGGGACGAGTACGGCGAGGACTTCAACGGGCCAGACATCGTTGAGGTACAGGTGGCGCCGGGCGCGGCGGCAGGAGGCATTCCAGCGGGCGTCGGGGCAGATCCCTTGTACCAGTTTCGGGCCATCCCGACAGCCGCGACGGCCACTGCCGCTCAAGTCGCAGCCTGCGCGGGGCACGGCGTTGCCGCGCCGCCCAGCCAGCTCCTCCCCAACGCTGTCGGGAGAGGGGGCTTGGGCCCGGCGGGCGCGGCCGCAGGGGCGGCTGCGGCTGTCCCAGGTGCCCCCGCAGGCGGCGATGGGGCCGGCGCCGGAGCCCTCGCCCCCGCCGCGGGGCTTGGCGGGCTCGTGGCCGCCCTCGGCGGTGGGTGCAGCGCAGCCGGTGCCTGTGGGAGCGCTGGCGCTGCCCGCCGCCATGGCCGCGGCTGGGCCAGCCCCCGACGGCGGCGCGGGCGCCGCGGGCGCGGCCGCCCTGGGTGCCCCGGCAGGAGGCGCAGGCGCTTCCGCCCTGGCTGGTACGGCGGCGGCGGCAGCCGCCCCAGCGCTTGCCGCAGGTGCCGCGGCAGGCGGGGCGCTCGGCGTTGCCGCGCCGATCGCGGGTGCAGGCGTGTTCGGAGGCTACTTCGACCTGAGGGTGGCGCCGATCCAGTTCGACTTGCTTGGCGAGCGCAGGGTGGCCTTCGAGAGAGCAGTGCTGGGCTTCCGGGAGGGCGCCTTCCCGGACTGGCCCATCAAGGGCCCCCGCTCGTGCATGTGGGTGTGTCGCTACATCGTGCAGAACGGCGGGTCGCCGACAGGGCGACGCGCGCGCTGGAAGCATGCTGCTAAGCTCCAGCCGCAGGACGCGGGGGTGGCGGAGCACGAGCGGTGCTGCCGTCAGCTCGAGACGATGGCGTGCTACGACCAGATGAACCTGCCCAACTGCGCGACGGCAGAGCACCTGGCCCGCTCACTGCAGGTCCAGGAGGAGCGCTGGAGGGAGCGGCTCAGCGGCCACAAGGAGGACGCTGTCGGCGACGCTCACCTCTACTACGGAGTGGACATCGTTCGAGCCGGGGTTTGCGTGTGCCCCGATCTCACCGAGTGGGTGGCCAAGGAGCTCTCCCGCGAACGCGCCCTGCTGAAGGAACGACGGAAGGCCAGAGAAGAACGAGAAGCGGCCCGCAAGGGCAAGAAGCCCAATGACGCATGATCCAGAGCGCGGCCAGGCGCATCGGAGGGGGTGCCCTGGACTGCCAGCCGAGCCGCACAGCGCCGGCTCTACCCCTCCACCCTTTTCGTCTTCGGCGGCGGCGCCGCAGAAAGCCGACCGCCAGAGAGACCTGTTCCCGCTGCCTCTGCTGTCGAGACGGACGGAAGTTTTTTGCCCTGCCCGCGCTTGCCACGCAGTTAAGCAGAGGGGGCACCGCCGTGCACGCATGTTGGATTGGGCGGGCTCCGCCATTAGCTGCCTTAACCAGCTGTATGGGTTCCCACAAGCCTCTTGTTCCAGTCCTCCTGGCCTCCCTCCTCCCCCTCTCAACTTGTCTCAGCGCTTCGCGCACCAGCGCGTCTTGGAATGTTTCAAGCAGGTGGGCGCCCAGCCGGCATATTTGAACAGCAAGGGAGCCCTCCGTGAGCTTCTTGCCGGGTCGGCCATCTACCCTGATAGTTTTATTTGAAAGCTTTATGTACGCCACCTCGTGGCTTGGCCTGAGGTCGGATCCAGCCCCACCCCTGTGGAGTCTTGTCTGTCCCAGGTCGATCGTGATTGGCTAAGGTCTTGGCGTGATAATTTGTTTTTGCCGGTTGATGTAGCAAATGACTTGCGCCGTTCGATTTGCACGAGCGGTCCCTACGTTGGCCCTGCCCTTCGCCCCCCCTCCCGGTATAGAGATTTTTTGATTCAGCTCCAGCAGTGTGGGATGCTCACGTGGCGTCGCGAGTCTCCCCGGCCCGGGCTTCTAGGGGCATTTTTTGTCGCGGAGCGCAACGGCCAGCTTCGCGTCATTTTCGACGCCAGAGTATTTGCAACTGCTACTTCGCAGAGGCGGCTTCGACCCGCCTCCCCACCCCGTCGGCCTTCTCGGGTTTCCAGACTGGTCCCGAGGGGGCCTTTGGGGCGTCGGGGGATTTAAGCTGTGCGCTTTATCACCTTAGAGTCCCCGATGGCTTCGAGGAGTATTTGAGCCTCCCCTCTATCTCTTCTGACCTCGTAGGGGTCCACGAGATGGGCGGGATCCCGCCTGGCCCTGGCACCCCGGTCCCACCTTGCCTCGTTGTCTTGCCAATGGGGTGGAGCTGGGCCATGCATATGTGCCAGGCTGTAGTTGGGCAATCGCTCCGGGACGTCGGGATCCAGGACCACCAGGTGATCGAGGACGGCCAGGTTCCACCGATGCTCTCGTCACCCACCGCTGTTGCGGCTGCCGCCTATGTCGACAACTTCTTCGTGTTCTCTGCCAGTGAAGACGTCGCGAACCAGGTTAATCGAGCCATCATCTCGGATCTCCAGGGCACTGGGCTTGTCGTTCACGAGGTTTCAGAGGCGCCGAGGGAGATGGGCTTCGCGGGGCTACAGATGACGGAGGGTCACGCCGTGAACCTGATGAAGACGAATAATATCTGGCGTCTGCGCTTGGGCATTGAATCTCTGCTTCGCAGGGGGAAGGCCTCGGGCAATCTGATGCAGTGTATAACCGGGCACATCGTGTGGTCTACTCTTCTGCGTCGCGAGGGGCTCTGTCTCTTAGACGAGTGCTATATGCTCTCACGCAGAAGTACCTCGATTCATCCTCCCAGCAAACGTTGTGGCCTCGTGTGGGACAGGAGCTCTGGCGCGTTCGGTGCTCGCTGCCGCTCTGCCGTGTGGATTGGCTGGCTCAGTGGTCATCGGACTTGCGCTGCAGTGGTGCTTCGCCGTTTGGGTTGGCCGTCTGCCATCGCCACATGGCCAGAGCGACTGTTGGCGAGGTCCGGCAGTGCAGCGAGCGCTGGAGGTATCGAGTTGCCGGTGCCGAAAAAGCGCGCCTGTGCGCCCTTGGCCCGTCTCCACTGCCTTCCTGTTCCAGTGGCTTCGCCGAGTCCGCCGAGCACCTGCCGGGGGCGAACGACATCATCGTGGGCGTTGGGGGCGACGACATCATGTCATACATAAAGGTTAAGCCAGTTGCCTTCGGAGAGGTCCCTGTCGAGCTCTTGGGGGCCTCCAAGTGGGATGCTGTCTTGGCGTCCCAGGTGGTTGTGCCGGGCAACATCTTGGGCCTCGAAGGAGAGGCTGTTGTGCTAGCCGCTCGCCACGCTATGCGATCGTCGCACAACTTAGGAGCTAAACTCGTTCTCTTTGTGGACAATTTACCGTTATGTTTGGGCCTCTGCAAGGGTCGTGCTAAGTCAATTCATCTACGTGCTGCTCTGCGTGAAGTCTGCTGCCTCTCCTTGGCCACAGGGGCCCGCGTGGCTACCGGGTGGTGCACTTCAGAGCTCAACCCGTCCGACGCGGGCTCCCCGGGGAAGTTGGGCTGGTTCAGTGGCCCCAACCGGCGTGCGATTTCGCGCCCTGCTACTTCAGGGGCTGCTGCTGCCGCGTCCGCTCAGGCTCAACCCCCAGGACCTTCTGCTACCGTTTGCGGGCCGAGCTGCCCTTCACCACCTGCAGGCGCTGCCGCCTGGGATGCCCGGGGGCCGGAAGCGCCGCTGGCCGGTGGCCGAGCGCCTTCGGCATGACCGAGCCGCGCGGGCTCGCGCGGCTGCGGCCGGGGGGCCGGCGCTGCCCACCCTGTCGGTGCTTGGGCGCACGGCGGCGAAGCCGACCACGGAGAGGTTATACCACGCATTGCTGTCGGACCTCTGCCTGTTCTGCATGGCGCAGGGCGTCGCCTGGAACTCGCGCGCGGGTTTGGGCGCGGCGCTGGCAGCCTTCCACAATGCTCTGTACCTGGGCGGCCGCCCGGGCTCCGACGGCAGCAAGCTGCTCGCGGGGGTCGCTCGCCGCTGCCCGTCGATCGGCAAGCAGGCGCGGGCGGTCCTGCCCAGGGCCAGTCGGTGCGCCCAAGATCGGGGGCGCCGAGCCCCAGGTCACCAGAGGCTGCCCCTATGCGAAAGGAGACCCGGGTGCTGACGCAGCTGAACCAGGCGCCGAGCTCGACCCTCGAGTTCGGCCGCGGGGTGGAGGCGCACTTCGCCGTGATCGCCGAGCGCGGCCTGGTCGGGGGCGAAGTGCTGGAGCTCCTGCCCTTTCGCACCCGCCAGGCTTTCCGCGGCTTGGGCAAGCCGCTGCGCTGACAGCCTCGGGCAAGGACGTCGACAGACACCGCGCCCAAGTGTTCCGACGGGCGGCGCAGCGCGGGCGTGTCTTTCGGCGGTGCGTCTCCCTCGAGCTCTTCCGCGGCAGCGCCGGGCTCGCCAAGCAGCGCCATCGGTCCCACCGCAGTGCCTTAGCCCTGGACTTTTTGTAGCACGCCGCTGAAAATCATCTCATCCCTGCCTTTGCCCGCCGCGTGCGAGGATGGATCCTCGCGAAGGCGGCGTGCTGCGTTTGGCTAGCCACCCCTTGCACCGCGTTCTCCGCTGCTAGGCGCCCCCCTCTCCGCTCCTCCCTGTTTCCCCTCGGCCCCCCCGGCCTTCCTGAAAAGGACCTGGCAGCGGTGAACGTGGGTAGCCAGCGTTTAGATTTCAGCCTCAAGATCATTCGCTTGTGAATATTGTATAATTGTCATGTGGCTGTTGAGAACCCTCGCACCTCTGTGATCTGGCACGTACCTGCCATGAACAAACTCTCGTCTCATCCGTGCTGCCATGAAATTGTTCTTGATGGTTGCCAGTTTGGCATGCCCTGGCGCAAGAGGACCAGGATTGCCTTCTGGCACGTTGGCGCCGGTTGTCTGAAGCTGGGCCGCCGCTGCAGCCCTATTGCTGGTAAATGTTCGCGCGCCGGTTGCGCTCGCCTCGAGCTCGTCGGCCGCGACCCTGTCAGTAGCCGTCGCTGGACTGCGATTGCCTGCCCATGCCCTAGCCAGCTGTGCACGCGGATCGCTTCTGTTCTCACTGCTGCCGTTGATCGGCAACGCGCGGAAGTGATTGCTGATCGTTTTGGTGCGTGATGCGGCCGAGGGGCCATTTCTCTCTTGCGGGTGTAGGCCTGATTTCAACGAATCGCGGACAGTTTTTTGCTCCTTGCCCCCGGCTGGGCAGCTCTGTGCTTCCCGCCTCGCGCTTCATCGCGTGGAAGGAAAAGTGGGATCGTCTCTCTCGGGGCCCCCTTCAAGAGCCTGGCAGAGATTGGTGAATGCACAAGCTGGTCGTCTTCATGACTGTATGCTTGCAATGTCTGTTCTCTGCCGTACGTTGTTACGGCTCAAGCTCTTCCCCCCCCCCCCCCCCTCGCTTTCTCATTCTTCTTCTTCCTTGGAGGGCCTGCTTTCAACGAATCGCTGACGGTTTGTTGCTCCTTGCCCGGCTGGGCAGCTCTGTGCTTCCCGCCTCGCGCTTCATCGCATGGAAGGAGAAAGTGGGGTCGTCTCTTTCGGGGCCCCCTTCAAGAGCCTGGCAGAGATTGGTGAATGCACAAGCTCTCTCTCTCTCTCTCTCTCTCTCTCTCTATATATATGTAATATATATATATATATAATATATATATATATATATATATATATATTCTCGACACCATGGGGGGTGCGCGCAGGGGGTGGTCTCTCACCGCGGCCAATATCCGTGACGGTCGCCCATGGCGCAGCAGGCATGACACATTCTCGACACCATAGGGGGTGCGCATGGGGTGGTCCCTCACCAGTGCCGCTATCCGGGAGGGTCGTCCTGGGCACAGCAGGCATGGCAGATTCTCGACATCGGAAGGGGTGCGCAGGGGGTGGTCTCTCACCGCGGCCGCTATCCGTGACGGCCGTCCATGGCACAGCAAACGTGGCATATTCTGGGCGCCATGGGGTAGAAGAACGGGAATCAAGCTAAGAGGGGTTTCCGAAGATATGGTCGGGAGATGGTTTCCGAGGTGGCCCCGAAACCCTGGTCCTCGGTGGATCGCACATCTTGTTTTTCTGAGATATGGGCCCCCGTATGGTTCCTGGAACCTTGTTTTTTTCGGCGCCTGGCGAGCTCGAAATCGAGCTCGGCGGATTTGCAATTGTTGACGGCAGCGCGATTCTCGTTTTCAGCGGGGTGGATACAGGACGTGCGATTTTGGCACAATGAAGGTATTCAAGCGCAGAGCCAGTATCTCCTCCATTCCCGTACCCCATCACTTCTCAATGCAGCAAACATCCTTGCATATCCTCTTGCCCTCCCCCATCCCTCCCCTCGTGCTCCACACCTGCGTCGCATTCCTCCCTGTCCTCCCCATTCCTTAAAGCGTATCCCCCTCATCCCCCCCCCCCCCCCCCCCGTCCTCATCACGCTTTTCACCCATGTCCTCGCCCCTGCCCCCCCCCCCCCCCCCCCCAGTCTGAGGCGCAGTTGAGGTTCTCCAACAGAACCTCTTCCCCCAAGGCCCCCCCCCTCCAACACCCCAGGTTCCCAAGAGGGCCCCGAGATGGACTCCAGGGGCCCCCAGGGTTCCCAAGAGACCAAGGGGGTCCTCCAGGGTTCCCAAGAGGGCCCCAAGAGGCCCCAAGATGGCCTTCAGGATTGCCCAAGAGGCCCCCAACAGGTTGTCCAAGACGGTCCAAGAGGTTCTCCAAGACGGCCCAATCGGCTCCCAAGAGGTCCTCCAAAGGGTCATTTTTGCCCCCCCCCCCCCCCCCCCCCTCCTCCACAGCTGTGCTTTCCGCCGCCGTTTCGATTCGAATGCGACTTGCGGTCATGTCTCCATCACCTTGTTTTTCTGTGAATATCTGAAATGGTTTGTTATGAGCGTTTCGTCGGACGACTGGAACGATACTCATGATGATGATCGCTCTGGCTTCGCGGCGGCTAGGGCGGCGTCCGACGATGACTGGAACGTTGGCGCGCCCGTCTCCGATGGCCAGGTCTCTGCGCATAGCATGGCGGTCGCGGCGCCAGCTCCTGACCAAGCACGCGTTGCTGCAGGACCTGTCGCGGTTGCCCCTGCTGCGCGCTCACGCGCAGAAGCGGCGGTGGAGAGGGCGCGCCAGCATCGTGAGGACATATGTCGGGATGTGTGTGGCACGTTCCAGTTAGATGCACAGAGCACGACGAGATCAAGAGCTGCACGGCATGGCATTGAGACGAGGAGTTTGATTGAGCACGCTCGGGCGAGCGCCTTTTATATCCTTCGCAGTCTGCGGCAATGCATGTCCAGATTTTTTCGGAGTGCAGTTCTTCGGTGCGGCCGGGGGCCTGGTTCCACCCGCGCTGCTGTGTGCATCCGCCGCAGGAAGTGCGACGAAGCCCAACAGCTCTGCATTGTGCCCGTGCCTCCCGTGAGCGGCGATGGTAAGAGTGAGAGCGCCCTGGCGATTCAGGGTCGACGCGGCCACCTCGACGACATCAAGAGCATGCGCAACATTATGGTCACGGGGTTTGCCTGGGCTCTGATTCTGCGACGCGCTGGTGGCGACGGGCAGCAATACTTCACTATGTTGGGTCTTTTGCCGTCTCACTTGCAATCGTTCGACAGCAAAAATTCCGAGACGGTTGTTCATAATTTGAGGCTCCAGTCGTTCGGTGGCGAAGGTTCTGTTTCGAATGCTGTGGAAAGGCTTGTGAACATATCGCGCCGCGACGAGGGCGCCCCGAACATGGAAGCAGAGCGGCACCTTCGACAAGAGGCCAGCGACAAGGAAGTCACGTTAGATTTGCTTTGTCTCGCTCACACAAAAGCACAGTGCACTGGTGAGTTCAATAAAGTACAGAAACCAATCGATTCGAAGCTTATCAGGTTGCAGTTGTCAACGCAAGGGGCCCACAGCAGATGTGTCATAGCAGCTGCCAGGTCGATCATTCAAGAAAGAGTTGTGCTCGCCCCCGTCGAGTCCTTGAGTGCAGAGGCCCTCCAGATCATGGGTAAAACATTGAACCTCTGCATGGGTGGACCTACGCCGTGCGACCGATATCGCAGGCACGTTGTCTCGACGTTGTTTTTTGTTGATTGGTCGAGGCACGATGTATTTCGAGTTGTTGACAAGAGCGGTCTCGGGAGGTCCCGACTTGTGAAAATGATGTGCTCGATTGGTTTGCAGTGTCTTATGCCTCGGAGGTCGTGGAAGGCACTGCAGAGGAACAACTGGGCGGGCAGCGGCGCCACCGTAGACCAGGTGTTGCTGCCGACTCTGGTGTTCGGCATCTTCCCCGCGGCTTACTGCAGAGTCGCGAACGTCGACGTTATTGCAAGTCGTCGTCGTTATCGTCGTCGTCGTCGTCGTCGTCTGCCGAACGTCGGCCCCCGTGGAAGCATCGCCCCCCGCCCCAAATCGCACCGTCCTCCATCCTCCCCCTTCGCAGTCCTCGCCCTCCCTCCTCTTCCCCTTCGAGCCCGCCCCCTCCTTTAATTCTTACCGGGGCACCCCCTCGCCCCCCCGCTGCTTGCTCTGCCCCCTCGCCCTCGCCCCCCTCCTCGCCCTCCCCGAGCCGAGCACCCCCTAAGGGGGGGGGGGGGGGGGCCGGGTGGTCTGGGTTCGGAGGGCGATGCTTCCACCGGGCGGGTCTCCTGGACCTGCCGACGGCCTCGCGGGCGCGGAGGACGCGCGCCGCCTCGACGACGACGAGAACTTGTGGACCGAGGGCGACTCAGACCGCAAGTCGCGGACTGCCAGCTGGCTCGCCAGCGGATCGTTTCAGGATGATTTGGTGGTGTTCCGACTGTCCCTGCAGCGTTCTATGCAGTGGGTGCTTCGCCAGTTGCGGTCGTCGAGCGCGTCCTTCGAGCGCGAGCAGCAGGCTCGCTTTCTACGGGAGGGCGCTCGTGACTACCAGGCAATCGTGCAGTTCGACGGCGACGTCAATAAGAAGTTCATGAATGGCATTGCCAGCGTGGTGTTCAATGGTTCCGAGTGCGACCTCGTCCAGCGACGTGGCGAGGAGCTGCAGTTGAAGGCCTGCCTCATGAGCATCCGTCTCGGCGCTGCTGGGCATGAACTGGTCATCCAGAGATGCGCCAAGGCGCCGTGCATCACGCTGGCAGGCTCTTGGACGAGCTCGCGAAGGAATGCCCCAACACGCTGAACGCCTACACGAATAGTTTCCTGAAGTTTTACCGCGCAGACTTACGCGGAGCGGGTGCGAGGGCAGAGCTGGCAGCAGTGAATCTGGTGACTGACACGGACACGAGCTCGACAGAGCGCAGGCATTCTGTGCAGGCGAAGAAGACAGGTTCCACGACCACCGACAAGAAGCACATCGCGGACCTGAGTGCGGAGGTATTTTTTGCCGAGGAGATTGTCGCGAGTTTATGGCGCGTGCAGCCCGAGGCCAAGGGCGCGACGCTCCGCCAGCGGCAGCACGTGCAGCCCGAGTGCGAGGACGCGCCTGCCCAAGCACGAGTTCGGAGCTTGGGATCGTGGCGAGCATTCTTGCATTGTGCTGGCCAGTCGTTCGAGGCTGAGTATGTTGCTGAACTTTCCCGCCGCTACGCGAGCCTTCCGGGCGACGAGATGGCCTACTATGAGCAACTGGGTCGCGTCCTCGCCACGATTGCCAGGCGCGGCGGCAAGATCTCGAGACCTCGGAAACGAGCTCGGCGAGATCCCCTGCCACTGGAAGACTGTGAACTCCATGATGTCGATGGATCGTCGCCTTGAGCTGGCAAACTACAAGGCTTGCATGCGCGACTTCAGGGCCAAACTGCACCGTGAGTGACAGGCGAACCGCGAGCTGATCGCCAAGCAGGCGGCGATCGAGAGGGAGGTTTCAGCTGGCGCTCCTGATCGGGATGCGCTTTCGGGGACCTTGAGGCCGCAGCTGGGTGCCCGTGCAACCCTTGGCCACTCGCTCCCCCCATTACTTGGTTATGGCTTACGGGGGGGCTGCTCCAGGGGATGGGTGGCGCGGGTGGGCGGGGGTTGCGCAGGCACCTCGAGATCGTGGCACGTGATGGGCGCGGAGATGCAGCAGGCCAATTTTCAGACCGAGCATGCTCACGCCAACTCCACCTTCGTGACTATGGACATGAGCACCGACCAGGTGATCGAGGCTTCTGGCACAGTCGTCGGCGATGTTACTCTGGCGTCTGCAGCGCGGGAGGAGTGGGGGGGGGTGCGCGCGCAGATCATCACGCCGCACTTCCAGAAGATCGGAGCTGCCCCGATCAATCGGCCAGATTGTTTCGAGGCTGGCCGATGCGTCTGCCAGGGGGGCCTCGGCATGTGCATCAGGCTGTTCGTGGCTCGCGTTCGCGCTTCCCTCCGTGCCTTGAAGGCCAAGCTCGGGGCCAAGACGGCAAGAATGTTGTCGGCGGCGTCCCGCTGCTGGTTGCCAAGACCGGGGCCGCTCCTTCATCCGCGGGGCCTCCACTTCTACAGGATGATGCGTGGCTGCATGTTGCCCGGCTTCGGGAGCAACCAACGGTCTATCCGACGTTCTGCCGCATGGCTCGTCTGCCTACTGAGGATCGCGGCGACTTGATCGGCGTCCGGCCTGTCCAGAGCGGCGAGTCTCCAGATTTCGTCGTCTGGAATGTTTGCCTCGACTTGCTGGCCGTGGACGGGCCGTTCAACATCGCGTTCTACAGGCTCGTCGGCCAGCGGCGTGTGCGAGTTCGCCGCATTTCTCCTTGGAGGCAACGTGTTGCGAGGTTGCAGCTGGAAGACGACTTCTACCCCGCCATCGCCGCGCGGGGCGGCATGGAGGTCGAGATCAAGAAGCTCGAGGACGCCGAGGAGGCTCGGAGGCTGGCGCGCAGAGGGAAGGACCGAGGGCGAGGAGACAGTCGTGGACGGGGACCTGGCCCAGGGCGCGGGAGAGGTGCAGAGGCTCCGCATGCTATCTGTGACGACGAGGTGATCGACGAGGTGTTGTCGGGCCTGGGCGGGGGCGTTTTGGGCGAGGATCCCGAGGGGGGAGCTGAGCCTGAACCAGACCCCGAGTCGGACTCCAATGGTGGCAGTGATCACAAGTATCCGCCATCCGATTCGGAGTCGCTGGCATATTTTCTTTCTCATCTGACGGCGGCGCCAGTGGCGGGGGCTGCTGTCCAGGTGGCCGCCGATCGTCCGACGAGGACAGTGGTTTTATCGTGGCGGATGTGGATTTGGAGGCTGAGATGTGGCGCGCATTGCCGCCAGGCTCGGCTGCGGGCACGCCGACGGGCAGCCCAGCTTCGCCGCCTGGCGGCGCCTCGGCGGAGCCCAGCGCCCCCCCCTCAGGGCCAGCTCCTGTTTTGCGCTCCGCGGCGCCTTTGCGCGAGGAGAGCGGTGCCATCGTCTGCGACACAGGGCGCGGCCTGATTAGATTTTATCCTGTGACGAAGCGCCTCGTTGCACACTTGCCTGACGATGTTTTCGGCAGGGAGACGACCCAGGAGAGAACTTGCATTTGTTTCGCGTTTTAGTTGCAAAAGGGAGGCTTGTCGGCTATCTCATGGCGTGGCTCCTCCACGTGGGCCCCGACCTTGGCCGCCGCGCCCGCGTCCATTTTTTTGCGGATTTTCACCGCCGAGAGGCGTCCATATATTTTTCAAGAGGCTTGGCAGCCCCGATGCGCAGTTCATCCTGAAGCGTGGGGAGAGGCCCCAGTTGGTTGGCGAGAGCGAGGAGCCCCAGCAGGCAGGCTGAGCGTTTCAAATGTATGCCAGCGTGGGCCCCAACCAGTGTATATTAGCGCGCACTGTTTGGGGCAATCGATGTGGTGCAATGTATGTGGTACAATCTATGCGGTGCAATCTTTGTGGTGCAGTCTACGTGGTGCTATGTGTGTGTGTGTGTGTGTGTGTGTGTGTGTGTGTGTGTGTGTGAGTGTGTGTGTGTGTGTGTGTGTGTGTGTGTGTGTGTGTGTGTGTGTGTGTGTGTGTGTGTGAGGGGGGGGGGCAATGCATGGTGGGCAATGCATGTGGTGCAATCTGTGTGGCAAAACAAAGGTGGTGCAATTAATCTTGGCCGTCTTGAAGCTGTCCTCTCCACTGCTCGTGCAAACATCCCACCCTCCCACCCGCAACTTGGTCGCAATACCTCTTCAGACAAGACCGTGACGGTAGGTGCCACATGGCACTTGGCCACGACGCCGATGCCGACGACGACAGCGACATCGACGACGACGGCGCCGCCGACAGCGACTGCGACGGCACCGACGACGTCTCCAATGTTTTCGACGGCGACAACGACGACGACGACACCGACGACGACGACAACGACGCCGACGACGACGGCGAAGACGACGACGACGTCGCCAACGGAGACGACGACGAGGGAGGAGAAAAAACGACGACGGCGACAACGACGACAACGACGATGGAGGAGGGAAGACGGCGACGACGCCAACGACGAAGAAGGAGGAAGGACGGCGACGCCGACGACGACAACGACGAGGGAGGAGGGAAGACGACGACGATGACAACGACGACGAAGACGACGACGACGGCGACGAAATGAAAGGACGACGACGAGACGCCGACGACGGACGACGACGACGAGGGAGGAGGATAACGACGAGGGAGGAGTGAAGACCACGACGGCGACGACGACGACGACGGCGACGAAATAGGAGGGACAACGACGAGACGCCGACGCAGACAACGAGGGAGGAAGGACGACCACGGCGACAACGACGACGGAAACGACGACGACGCCAAGACGACGACAACGACGACGAGGAAAGAGAGAAGACGACGACGGCGACGACGACGACGACGACGAGGGAGGAGGGAGGACGACGACGACGACGCAAGAGCGCGCGCGCACGCTTTTGTTGAAAATCCGTTTTGCGAAACCTTGGGTTCTTGTAGGTTTTTTGGACGCGCGATTTTGAAATCCTTTCGAAACCCATGGTTTTTGAAGGATTTCGGCGTACGCCCGCGACGACGCGCGCGTCTGCACTTCGTCCCATTTTTTTTGCAGAGGATTCTCGCGACGGCACACGCGCAAGGGCGTTCGACAGATTTCGACATGCGCGCGCGCGAAGCCCGTTTGGTAGCATTTTGTGAGAATCTTGGAAAACCTATGGTTTTCTTAAGATTTCGCAAGACCTCGCGCGGAAGTTGTTTTAGCAAATCAGTGTTGCGAAACCGTGTGTTTGTGTATGTTTTTTGGAAACTCGATTGCGAAATCCATCCGGCACCGAAGGTTTTTGAAGGATTTCGGCATGCGCGCGCGACGACGCGCGCGCGCGTGCACTTCGTCTCATTTTTTGCATGTCGCCGCATACTGTTTTTTACAAGGGAACCGCAGGGGGGGGGAACCCGGCTTGGCTGGGATTGTATGAATTCATACTTAGGATGGACATGTGGTCAGAATCATATGTAATTTACAGCACGCGCGGGGGTCACGATAAGTCCGGGGGGGGGGGGGGGGGGGGGGGGGCGGGGTAGAATCTATTAGTCTTTCAGAGAGGAGAATCTATGCGGTGTCGTCTGCGTGGTGCAATCTATGTGGTGCAACCTGTGTGGTGCAATGTACGTGGTGCAATCTATGTGGTGCAATCTACGTGGTGCAACCTACGTGGCGCATTCTATGCGGTGCCATCTATGTGGGCCCATGTGCTTTCATCCCTCCGTGTCCCCTTGCCCCCTTCTCACTTAATCAGCCCCTTCCCCGCTCGCCCCCCCGTCTGAGCATAGTGAAATACGTTAATGGTAGGTTTACAGCCTATGCGCAACGTTATATGCAAGCTTGCAATAGGAAGGTCGGGGAAGCAGCGCGCTGGGGCGCTTCCCGGCGACCCACCCACCGACGCAACCAGAAACGCCGATTTCAAACTCAGCTGTCGTGAGCCTGCGGAACGATTTGCGCGCCGCCGCGCCGAGCCCGTCAGATATTTCCACGTGCGGTTGGGGCTATGTCGCCCGAGCGTCGCCACGACTATCATCGTTGCGCCGCCTTCAACAAACGTGTGTGAGTTTCATATAGCTTGAACGGGGTAGCGGGGGTTCGCGAGCGAACCCGCCAACAGGCGAAAGCCGGCGCGTTGCGAGCGGCGCCCATCGCGCGATGGGCGCGTGGCCACGAACCCCCCCCTCAATTTAAACGAGCGCAGGCTGCAGATCGCGACGGCACGGGCCGACGGGCGGCGCGCGGCAATCTGGGCCAAGGGGTGAGGGCGATCAAGCAATAAGTGGCAGCGCTCGCGCGATTTGCGGTCCATGCGGAAACGCTGCGCGCACAAGTTTGCCCCGACAAGTACATGTGTCCTTCCCAACAGTAGATGGCCCCCCCCAAAAGTAAATGGGGTTTTCCAACAAGCCCATCGGACCCTCCCAACAGGTAGATATGACCCTCCCAAAAATAGATAGGACCCTCACAAAAGTAAATAGGACCCCCCAACGCGTAGATGTGACCCCCACCAAGACTAGGTGGTACCATCCAGAGGAAAAAAACATTAAACACCACCAACAAGTACATATAATCCCTTCACAAGTAGATCGGACCCTCCTAACATGTAGGTCGGACCCTACCACAAGCATGCAATACCCTGGAAACAAGTAGATACGACCCTCCGAACAAGTATATAGAACTACCCCAACAAGTAGGCGTGACCCTGCCAAAAGCAGATAAGACCTTCCAGCACATAGATCGGACCTTTCCAACAAGGAGATCGGACCCCCCAGAAGCACATGGACCCTAGCAAAAGTAAGTCGGGCCGTCGCAACACACATTTACGACCCTCCCGCAAGTAGGTAAGACCCCCCCCCCGGCGAGTAGATGTGACCACTCCAAGCAAATAGATAGCAACGTCCAAAACGTAGACAGGACCTGCCCAACGAGTAGATGGGATTCCAACAATAGATAGGACCGTCCGAGAGTGGTTCGGGCTACCCCAAAAGTAGACACGACCCTACCGACCAGGTCGGACCCCCCCAAAACAGATATGACCACCCCAACCAGTACATCGCCATCCCAGCATGCAGATCGGACCTTCCCAGACGTAGATCTGGCCCTCTCAACAAGTAGATAGGACCCTTCCCGACAAGTAGATAATACCCTCCCATACGTAGGTAGAACCCTCTTCACATTAGATAGGGCGCTCCCAAAAAGTCAGATGGGACCCTCCCAGCAAGTAGATACGACTTCCCCGCAAGTGTCTAGGACCCTTCCAAATTTATATAGGGCCCACCAACAGTAGATATGACAATTCCGCAAGTGGGTATGACCCCCCCTAGAATAGAACCCCCCCCAAAAGTAGATGGGGCCATCCCAAAAGTAGATAGGATCATGCTCTCCGCGATCAGGGCATGTGCCCCTTCCCGCGGAAGCAGGGTCGGCTGCTCTGGTGGAGTTGCCCCGCGCGGGGCCGCCCGCGCCCGCCCGCGAGCGCGGGCCCTGCGCAGAGCTAGACATGCGCGCGGGCGGGGGCGGGCCCGTCCGAGGTGGACCAGCCTTGCGCGTGTAATGCTGTCCCGATATGGTTCTCCGTGCGCGCGACGAGGTTTGCTCGTGGCGGGTCGAAGCTCGCGCGGGCGACTTGCCGCCGCGAGTCGCAGCGCTTGCGCGAGCGGCAGCGCCCTGCGCAATGCCCGAGCACTCCGCAGCGGGGTTCGGCCGCCTGCATGGATCGTGCCGTGCGTCGTGATGCCATCCTGCGGGGTCGCGCCGCCAGGGTTCACATCGCCCCGAAGCGGGGTGGGCGTGCCCGCGAGGGTTCTCCCCGACAGGGGCCGCGCCCGCCCGCGAAGGGTCGCCACGGATCGCGCTCGTGATAACCGCTGCGCGCTTCTTTGGATGCCCGAGTACGATTGGTCCGCGCTGGGGCATGTTGGTTGCGCGACCATGCGCGCGGCGAGTGCATTCCGCATCGCGGTGCCCGAAGCTATGATTTGTCGCGCGCGCGCGCGGGGGCCGACGCTCGTGTCCTAGACTCCCCCCAACGCTTCCCGATCGCGCGAATGCCATTCGGAAGTGTAATCGGGACCTCGGGGTTCGCCGCGGCATCGGGGGGCGCCCTGGCGCCAAGGCCCGTCATGACCCAGCGGCGCATCTCGCGAAATGCAGCCATCGCTGACCACCAGTGCCGCGCAGGGCGTTCGCCCCCCCGCACCCCCCGCTGCCGCGCCCAGCACCAGTTGGGTTCGGGCGGGCGGCGAAGCTCGCCACGGCGCCGCGGGGCGCCGAGCTCCATCCGATGGCTCCGCGGGGCGGTGGGCGCTGGCGGCATCTTGGCCCGACTTGGGGCGGTGGCCTCGCGGGCCGACTGTGGGCGCCGAGGCGCCGCATAATTCTAAGGTGGGATCGGGCAGCGCCGATGTCGACCAGGCGGCGCCGCGGGGCCCAAACCCTTCTTGAGTTTGGAGCCAGCGGGCGCGTGCGTGCCCGCAAAGGTCAAGCCGTGGCTGCCAGCGGTTGGAGAGGACCAGACGTCGGCGAACGCATCTCGGGGCGGCGAAAGCCATCGGCCCGAGCGCTGTTGTTGATCAAGTGCGATCTCAAGTGTGCTTGGCACGCGCGGGCGCGCGGGCACGGCCCGAGCTTGCTCATTGTTTTTGTTTAAGATTTGCGAACGCCCGATTCACGCGGTCAGTTCTTGGCGCCCATCCAGAGCGTTCGTGGCCGAGCCCAGGCGTGCATTTCGGCGCCCGACCCATTTGCGCGGCGACCCAGGACCTCCGACGGCGCCGCCGACGCCGCCCGACGACCACCTCCCGACCACCTCCCGACCACCTCCCGACCACCTCCCGACCACCTCCCGACCACCTCCCGACCGCCCGCGGCCGCCCCCCCGACCACCCCCCGACCACCTCCCGACCACCTCCCGACCACCTCCCGACCACCTCCCGACCACCTCCCGACCTCTGGGGCGCCCCGACGACCTCCCGACCACCTCCCGACCACCTCCTGGCCACCTCCCGACCACCTCCCGACCGCCTCCCGGCCGCCTCCCGACGACCCCCCGACCACCTCCCGACGACCATTCCGTTTGCGGAGGTTTTGGCGGTGAACGTAAACCTCCGCCGCGGGCTGATGAGCGAAATGCGATCGATGTCGGTCGTCGATTTCCAGAGCCCTCCCATGGCGTCGATCAATGACTGCGGGTGGGCCAGCCCTGGCTTCGGGACCGCTGTCGATCATGGTGCGCGCCCCTGGTGGCGCTGCGAAAATGTCGCATGGCCGACGCCTAGGGGCAGCGCCCTGGGGCAAGTATTTTGCCGAAGTCACCGACCTCCGCCCGCGGGCTCGGGATTTTGCAAAGTACCCCCCCCTCCCGCGCGGGCTCGGAATTCTGCGCAGTGCACCAGCAGCTGGGCTCGAATTTTGCAAAGTACCCCCCCCTCCTCCGCGGGCTCGGATTTTTGCAATGTACCCCCGCGCCCCACCGCGGGCTCGGGATGTTTGCAAGGCCCCCGCCAGCCGATTCCCGCTGCGCCCGCGCCCCCCACGTCATCTTGGGTCTTGGGGTTCGCGCGGTATCGCGCCCTCTCCCGTTCGTTGCGAGGCGGCGCACCGCGGGGCGCAGTGTTTGGGCGGAGCGCAGGCGGGGCGCGGGGCAGGAGATGGCGGGGGGGGGGGCTCGGCGCGGGCTTCTGGCAGAGAGGGATCGCCCGCGACGCCGATGGCACCGCGGGAGGAGACATGCGGGGCCCGTAGTCTCACGGGCCCCTCAATCCACAGAGGCGCATCCATGCCCCGCAGACCCCGATGGCCCCGCGGGCTCCACGGCCCCCGTCGTCGCGCGTCGCAGGCCGCACAGTTACCCTGGGCCCCGCAGGGCCCGCTGGCCCCGCCAGGTTTCGCAAGGCAGGCACCGCGGGTTCCAACGGCCCCACTGGCCCACTGGCGTCGCAGGTCTCGCGCGCCCCACTTGCCCCATCTGCCCAAGTAGCCCCGCAGGTCTCGCAGCCTCGCAGGTTCCAGAACCAGCAGGCCCCACAACCCCAGCAGGCGTTGCATGCCCCACTGGACCCAAAGGGGCCGACATGCCCCGCGATGCTACACTGCGGGGCCCGCGGGCCCCAGCGGGCGAGCGAGCGCCTGGGCCGCGTCGCGCTGCGATCGCGCGGCGCGGAGCAAACGCAGACGATTCGGCACCGCCAGCGCTTGCAAACGCGCGCCCGCAGAAGCATGTGGCCCGCGGCTCGGGTCGCCAAGGATGTTGAGTGGGTGGGTGGGTGGGTGGTGGCGGGGACCTCGGCGGGCGGGGAAGAGCGCCGCACCGCGCGCGAGGCGCGTCGCGGCAGCGGGCCTGGGGCGCGGATCTCGCCCAGCTGGCAGCGCGCCATGTCTGGCAACGCGCAGCGCGCCATCAGTACCATCGCACGCGATGTCCGCGCGCGCGGGCGCGCGGCAACATGGCGCGGCCGCGCTCGGGCAGCAGCCTGGCGCGGGCGACGCCCGCCGAGGGCGGCGCAGGCGTGCAGCCCCTTGCGAAGTGCAGATGCGATGCGGCGCGAAGCTGGGCAGGCTCTGCCGCGTCCATGGCGCGGGGCGGTTGCGCGGCGCCCCTGTGCGAGAGTATCGGCGCCGGTTGAATGCCAGTGCTGCGCGCGAGGCGCGTGGCGGTGCCCCGATCGGCGCGGCAGCCGCCGCGGCGCCCGCGCATATGGTCATCGGAACAGTCGATATGGTCATCCAAAAAGTACATCGGACCAGCCCAACAAGTTGATACTACCTCCCCAACAAGTATATAGGACCCTCACAACATTAGATATGAACCGCCCGACAAACTGATCGGGCCTTCACAAGAACATATAGCACCGTCCCAAAATAGATATGACCCTCACAACAAGATGATAACCCGCCCAATGCAAGTAGACAGGACTCTCCCATCCAGTAGGTAGGGCCCGCCCAGCAGGTTGATATGACCATCGCCAAATAGATAGAACACTTCCATGGTTTAATCGGACCCTCAGATAGGATCCTCCCAGCAGTAGATCGGACCCTCGCAACGTGGGGCCTTCGCAGCAAGTAGGTAGGACCGCCCCACCGAGGATATCGGACCTTCCCAGCAAGTGTATAATACGACCCTCCCAACAATTAGATAGCACCCTCCCCAAAGTAGACGTGACCATCCGAGCAAGTATTGGGGCCCTCCTAACGAGCAGGTAGGGCCCTCACAACAAGTAATCAGGACCTGCCCAACAATTAAACAGCACCCCCAACAACTATATAGGACCCTCGAAGCAATTAGGTGAGGCCTTCCCAACAAGTAGATGCAACCCTTGCAACAGTAGGTAGGACCTTCCTAAAAGGAGACAGGACCCTCCCTCAAGTATACCAGACTGTCCCCAACGTAGACCGGACCCTCCCAACAATTATGCAGGACCCCCCCACAAGTAGATAGGACCCACTCCAAAAGTATATCGGACACCCCCAAACGTAGGCAGGCCCCTCCCACAAGTAGATAGGACCCCGTCACAAGCATATAGGACCCTCCCAACGTAGATATGACCCTCCCACCAAGTAGCTCTGACCTTCCCAAAAGTAGACAGGACCTTCCCATATGCATATAGGACCCTCCCAACAAGTAGATAGGACCATCCGAACAAGTAGATAGGACCCTCCCAAGACGTATACAGGACCCTCCCAACAAGTAGACGGGGCCCTCCTAACAAGAATGTGACTTCCCAACAAACAGATAATCTTCCCAAAAGTAGAGAGGACCTCCCGAATAAAGGAGATAGGGCCCTCCCACCTGTAGATAGGACTTCCCCAACGGTACATAGGACCCCCAAAAAAAAACAAATAGGCAGGGCCCTCCCAACAAGTAGATGGGACCCTCCCAAAGGTACATAGGACCCAACCCAAAGTAGGTAGGACCTTCCCGCAAGTAGATAGGACCTTCCCCAACAAGTAGATAGGACCCTCCCAAAGTAGATAGGACCCTCTCAGCAAGTAGATAGGGCCCTCCCAAACGCATATAAGACCATGCCAAGAAGTGTATAGGACCCTCCCATCAAGTAGATAGGACCCTCTCAGAAGTAGATTGGACCCGCACCAAATCAGATATGCCCCTCCCGAGAAGTATATAGGACCCCCATCGCAAGTAAATAGGACCCTCACAAAAGTATATATGACCCCCCCCCCAAAACAAGTAGACAGGACCGTCCCCAAAGTAGGTAAAACCCTTCCAAAAAAGTAGATATGACCATCCCAATAGTAGATACGACACTCTCAACAGTACAAACAAAGATCCTCACCAAAATAGGTCGGACCCTCCCAAAAAGTCAATAGGAGCCTCTCACAAGTAGGTAGGACCTTCCCATCAAGTAGATATGACGCTTCGCGAATCATTCGTTTCTGGAAACCCCCATGCGTCGGCAACGCAACCGACCAACAGCAATACGTGGACCTTATCAAAGCAAGCGTCATAAACATCTGTAGCCAGACAGCAGCGATATGGAGACCCCCTCGAGGCCAATTTCTGGGAGGACGGGAGTTTCGAGCTCTGCCGACGTGCGGTCGCGAGCGAATGCCCACTTCAGCAGATGCCCTCCTGGGCAGCGCCGACGTGGTCTCTGGCCACCAGCCGACGGCGACCTTCGACCAAGGCCGCGGCCTCGCCAGCGTTTGCTCCTCTGTGCCAATCCTTCTCTGGACCAGCGTCGAGGGCCACCTTGCGTGGTGGTGGCGTTTTCAGGTCGACCTTGGGCTTGTGGTTGCCTCGTCGCCACGTGCGGACGTCGGCTCTGGTCTGGCGTTCCGTTCGGGGGGTTTTCGGTCGGGGGCCCCAAATTCTTGATTTTTGTATTCAAAGTTCGGTTTCGCCTGTCCGCCGCCGTTGGCGTCGAAGCATAAAAGCGCATAACCATAAGTATTTCATTTGGTTGCGTGGCTTGGTGCTCTTTCGGTGTATTTGTTTCTGGGGAGCGGCGCCGCCGTCGAGGTATCCTGGGATCCCTGGGGCTCTTGCCGACAGGGAAGTGGACGCTCATGCAAGGGTCCAGAGTACCGTGCCGAAAATCAACAAATCAATGTTGACCTTGCCCGAGCGGCCGCGGGCCCCGAACCTCTGAACTTACCGGAGCGACCGTGGCCTTTGCAATCGATCGGGGTTGCAGTGGATCGTTCGGCAGACGCGCAGTTGTGGCGCGTTGGGCGTAGTAAGTAATTTCCCACACGGTCTCGCCTCAACACGCGGCCACGCCACATGATTCAATGGGTGCGTCCGTGACCCTGCCTCCTTCTGAAGCTCTGGCATACCTCGAGGAGCATCTGGGATCCATGGCTGTTCGTTGTCTGCCCCGCGCTACCTACATGTGCGATGAACGCGTCTGGCCCAGGCCAAACCCCGAAGCAACGACAGAGACCAACAGGGAAGGTCGTCGGCCCCATCGCCCCTCCGTCGTCGCCACTTTGGTTCAAGGACGTCGCGAGTTGCAGTCCTCCCTTCATCACTTCTGTTCTGGCCACTGCACTTGACTTGCGCGTGGCTGGCAGGGCGATGGCGCCCCGCAAGCGTTCTCCGAGAGGCGATGGTCCTGCTGAAAAAGGGCCCGTGCCCAAGAAGGCCGTCCGCAGTCGTGGGCACGGTCGCGGGCGTGGAAGGAAAGCCAGGGAGGCTGCTGATGCAGGCGGTGCCGACCAGGACATCGGCGGCCTCTCCCACCTCCCAGGCGGCCCCGCCCCCCCGACCATCGGTGAGACGCGAAACCCTGACCTGGGCGATGCCTTGCGCAAGCCTGGTACGCCGTGCACGTGCCAGAGGTGCAAGGCTAAGTCTGTGCCCGAGACGGTGCCCCTCTCGGTCAATGCGTGCGACCGGTGCTATTCCCCATGCCGCACTTTCACGCCCTGGGCGCGAGCTTCGTCCAGGTTTGCGGCCAGTGCAGCGCTGACAAAGAGTTCGGCGGTACCTTCGAGAAGCTGATCAAGGTGGCTGACACGGACCCCGACGAGAGGTCTTTCCCGACGCAGAGCATCATTGCGCACAAGAGGTTGGGCTATACAGTCATTGCGGATTTCACTGCCAAGAAGGAGAGCGACATGATGTCCACCGACACGAGGGGCCTGGACCTCGAGGTTCTGGGCTAGAAGACGGGCACCATCCCGAGTCCGTTCACTGGGGGGCAGATGAACGACATGGTCATCACTAAAGACGACAGCGGGCCCTTCTTGCAGGTTAAGATGTGGTGCAAGGTGGAGCTGGAAGACCAGATCGTCAACATGGGTCCTCAGAAGCGGGCGGCGGCAAAGCAGCCCGCGACGATACCCGACAAAGTCCGCAAGCTCCTCGCCGAGTCCCTGCCCGTGAGCCTTCGCGGGAACAAGTCCCCCCCGACCCTGGAGTTCTTGAAGAGGAAGGCCCTGGGTATGACTGCCCCTGGAGACGACGGTGTGGGCGCTAAAGGCAGCGGGCAGTCGCGCGGAGATCAAGATGGTGTCTCTGCAGAGCCTCCTGCCGGTAGCCGTGGACTCTTGGGTGAGGCCAATGCCGCGTCTGGCCACGGTGCGGCCTCGCTTGCTGCGACGGGCGCGCGGGCCCCCGACGCAGGTGCAGAGTCTGTGCATCCTGACGACGCCGCCGCAGAAGCTCCTCCGTTACTGGGCCTGCACGCGGGATCGCCTGAGCTTCTGAGGCAGGCGCCAGGGGGGGCGAGGTCAGGAGGATCGATGGCTGAGTTGCACCAGAGCCCCTGCGACACCAAGAGCGTGGTGAGCGATGGCGCCGCGACCACAGCGGACGGCAACACGAGGTATAAGCGGAACCTCACGGACCAGGAGAAGGACATCGACCTCGTCAACCGATTGGATGCTGGTCAGGTTCTCCAGGGTAAGTACAACGGCTCCGACGTCTATGCAGCAACGCGTTTCGAGGAATCGGCGAAGGTCGACTCTTGCATCTCGAAAGTTCGGCGCGCCAGGCTCAAGCACGAGCAGGCATGCAATATTGTGAACCCAGGATCCGTGGAAAAGGGCGTCTTGCTCAAGACCCTGGGTGGGCTCAAGAAGAAGGGGATGGCATTCCCGCCAGCCTACGCGGTGAATCTGGTCCAACTACGAGTCAAGAGCGCCAGCGTCACGGAGGACATCGCTGATGCGATCATGCCTTTCAGCACTGATGGCCTAGAGGATTTCGCTGGCGATTTGGATGACGACGGCGGCGGCTCCAACTTCGATTGCCTGAACCCTCGCCTGCGGGATGTCCCTACACCTGAGCCAGCTGCCTTCGTCGCCAGGTTTCGAGCGGTGGCCTCGGAGTACGCCGTGATGCCCTTGATCAAGCAAGGCCATTCGGGGAGGTATCTCAATGCGAGGTTCGTCGACGATATGGAACACATCTTGGAAGACGCGACCGTCGACAAGTATACAGGCGCGCCACATGATTACGGCATTCTCAAGAACTGCGCCCTGGAGTTGATTGCCATCCTGCGCCTTCTGGGGCCACTTGGCGCGCCAGGGGTCGACCAGCTTGTGAACTTGGACAGCCTGATTGTGAAGAAGGTCTTGGGTGGGAGTTTGGAGAAGTGCTGGCAGACCGCCAAGCAGGACATCGAGGACAGCAAGTTCTGGGCTCCAACGCTGGCACTCTTTATGGGGCACAGGGCGGACGAGTTCGACCTCGCTCCCAAGGTTGTCCACCTGATGAAAACGCTTGGTGATATTCCGAGTGGGGACAAGCAGGAGCTCTTCAAGGGCAACGTGACTGAGTTGACACGCGTTGCGAAGCTGTGCAGGCCGACCGCTTGCGACGTGGTGTGGGCCAAGCTGCTGGATACCATAAACACGTGGCTTCGTACCCAGATCGCCGTCGAGGAGCTCGAAGTTAAGGAGATGGGCGGCACCGACCGCTTCATCGAGGGGCTGCGCAACTCGACTGGCTTTGAGGAGTACTCGAGTCTGAACGACAGGATCGACGTGCTGCGCAGCATCTCCTTGGCAAAATACGAAGGCATGAAGCAGGTCGACGGTTCCAAGCGAGCTGTGCTGGCTTTGCGGCTGTTCGCCCCTGCCCCGACCGTCGATAACACGAACGCTCTCAAGAAGACGATCTACCAGAGGCAGCCCCACTTCACCGACGCGGACCACATCGAGGCAGTTCGCCATGCCATGGTATCAGTGAACACGGCTGCCATGGCGAGCATTAGCAAGTGCTCAGAACAGGTCTCGGTCTCTCCCGAGTGGGCCATGGACATCAAGCTCCACAAGGAGCAGCTCAAGACGTTCGTCGCCGACGAAGGGTGGCCAGACACATGCAATACGGTTTTGGCGGACCTCCTCTCCGACAAGCCGAACACGATCGCGATGGCCATCGATCTCCTCGCAGAGGGCGAGACCGCTGAGCAGCAGGTAGCAAGCGACAACGGCTTCGATGCATTCGAGGCCTTGCGCGCGGTGTGTCTGGAGAGCGGCCGCGAGCGCTGGAAGGGGAAGCTGACGCTCGACGGTTCCGCCTCTTGGTCCGACGTCGGGGTCCAGACGAGGCACGCCGAGTTCTTCCTCATGGGGTCGACGCCCGCAGACCTCTTCGCCACCATCGGGAAGATGCTGGAGGACTTCAAGCGCGCGGGGATGGCCGGGGTGACGGCGCAGCTCGGCAGGATGGCGGACTCCCTGGACACCCAGAAAGGATCGGGGGAGGCAGCGAATGCGCAATAACGGATGTGTTCCTCGTCGCCGCCTTCATCCAGCTCAAGCTCTGGGCTGGGTGGGGAAGGCGGGAGGGCTGCATTGGTTATGTGTATAGTCGTCGCACCCCCCCTCCCCCCCCCCCCCCCCCCCCCCACCCCTCCCCCTCAGGAGGCATGGCCGACGGCGCGAACTACAAGGGTGACCCAGCGTCGTTCGGGGGGCTGACCTGGGAGCAGATCCTCGAGAAGGCCGAGGGTGCCGTGTTCTCCGTCGCGCAGAGGGGCGCGAGCAAGAGGCTGACGTCGCTGCGCACGAAGGCCAACGACAGCGTCAACGAGTACAAGAGGGAGGCGCAGAAGCTGTTCGTCGATCTGAGCGCCGACGAGTTCTTCGGTTCAGCGGCGCAGAGGATCGAGGAGGGCATCCGCTGCATCGGCACGACCCTCAGCGAGTGCAAGATCATGCGCAGCATCCACCGCGACAACAAGACGGGCCTTGCGCAGAGGCAGGCGCGCGTCGACGAGGAGCTGACCACGGCGAGCGGCACGCTGGCCGAGGGCTCCGTGAAGCTCGAACTCCACGAGGTCATCAAGGCCAAGGCGCTGGAGTTCATGCGCGCGTGCGCTCCCAGCCAGGAGTTCACTGCAGGTGATGCAAGTTGGTTTCAGGCTGCCGTGGGAGTGCGGCCAATGACTTTTCACGCGTTGGCGTGGAACTTACACTTTGGCGCCCATGGTCGGCAACCCACCATGAGGGCACAGGTCGGGGAACATGATATACCTCACCATAGGTCATCATCATCTCCATCGCCACGTACGTCACCAGCATAGCCACTACCACCACCGTCCCAGTCACTATCATCACCTTTTACCATCACCACCACCAGCATCACCATGATAGTCACCATCATCACCATCACCGCCATGATCACCATCACCATCATCACCATCATCGTCACCATCATCACCGTCAGCATCATCCAAGACACCATCAACATCATACTCACAATCATCACCGTCATAGTCACCATCATCACCGTCACCATCATAAGTGCCATCATAAGTATGCTGCTATACACCCTCCCGTCCATTTTCCGTGTGTCTTGGTCGTAACACTTGATGTTAGCTTTTCTTTTCACGCCTGATGCTAGTATAGTCGCTTTCATCATCCTCGTCACCATCACCACCGCCCTTTCATCAATGATGCTGCTATTATACACCCTCCCGTCCAGTTTCCCTCCTCGTAAGTCCATGTTCCCATTTCGCGCATTCCGACCGATGCGGGACGATCTTCAGGGATGGTAAAGAGGCGTTTCGATTTATTGGGGGCACGCCTTGAAACAACGCGCGGGGGCAATCACAGAAATCATGCATATGTGGAGTTCGTCGAGTTTTGTACCCCGCGGGTTTCGTCGGGGCTGTGGGGAGGCAGGAATGTCGATAAACGCTCCCGCGAAACAAATCAGGCCACCGAAGTGTTGATCTTGTGTGCCACCCTCGTGGGAGGAACCTTTGGCTGGGCGACCTGTGGGCCCACCAGGGGCTCTCAGAGCCACCAGCGGGCGACCATCTCAAAACCATCTCTGGTGGATCCTGGCTTTGCTCGGATCCCGTGCTTCTACCACAGGGGGTGCGCAGGGGGTTGTCTCTCACCGCGGCCGCTATCCGTGACGGTCGCCCAGGGCACAGCAGGCATGGCAGATCCTCGACATCTTAAGGGGGTGCGCAGGGGGTGGTGTCTCACCGCGGCCGCTATCCGTGACGGTCGCCCAGGGCACAGTCGGCATGCCATATTTTCGACACCATAAGGGTGCGCAGGGGGTGGTGTCTCACCGCGGCCGCTATCCGTGACGGTCGTCCAGGTATGGTGTATATATATTATATATATATATATATATATATATAGTCTCGACACCTTAGGGGGTGAGCAGGGGTCGGTCTCTCACCGCGGCCGCTATCCGTGACGGTCGTCCAGGACACAGCAGGCATGGCAGATTCTCGACACCATAGGGGGTGCGCAGGGGGTGGTGTCTCACCGCGGCCGCTATCCGTGACGGTCGCCCAGGGCACAGCAGGCATGGCGAATTGTCGACATCATGGGGGTGCGCAGGGGGTGGTCTCTCAGCGCTGCCTCTATGCCTGCCAGGGTCGGAGAGCGCGGCAGGCGTGGCACTTTCTCGACACCACGAGGGGTGCGCTGGGGTGGTCTCCCTATCCGTTGCGGGCTCGCAAAGCGTGGCAGGCGTGGCATATTCTCGACACTGTGGGGGGTGCGCAGGGGGGGGTCATTCACCGCGGCCGCTATCCGTGACGGTCGTCCAGGGCACAGCAGGCATGGCATATTCTCGACACCATGGGGGGTGCGCAGGAGGTGGTCTCTTACCGCGGCCGCTATCCGTGACGGTCGTCCAGGGCGGTCGATGAGGAGGCGGAGAAGGAGGAGGAAGAGGAGGAGAAGGAGGAGGAGGGCGGAGGAAAGCAGGGAATGTGAAACGGTGGGAGGAGGATTGACGATGAGGGCGAGGGAGCTCATCCAGGAAAGCGGAGGAAAGCAGGGAATGAGAAACGGCGGGAGGAGGATGGACGATGAGGGCGGTGGTGGTCATAGTATGGTGCACAAAAGACATAAATAAAATGTGTCGGATTCCTCGGTAGCGTAATTTTTTCCCATTTCGGGGGAAATGTTCGGTGTTCTCTAGGATGTATCGGTGGTTGGGGGGGGTGATCGAAGTGAGAAGGAGGTACCCTTTACCGGGAAATCGGTTTCGGTTTCGTGTTCGTGTCGTGCGTGCGGATGGGGCGAAATTTCGTGGGCGGGCTAGGGGAATGACCTTCCTTTGGCTAGGGTGCCGCCAGGCCAAAAGACCGACCCCCCCGGGTTGTCCAGCGATGGCTTGGGGTGTCCCGCCGTTGTGTCCCGTGGTGTCCCACGGTGTCTCGGTGGCGTTCCGATGGTGCCTTGGTGGTGTCGTGGTGTCCCGCTGGTGTCCCGATGGTGTGCCAGTGATGTCCCGACGGTGTCCTGGTGGTGTCCCAATGGTGTCCTGGTGGTGTCCCGATTGATTTCCCGATTGGTGTCCATTGGTTTCCCGATTAGTGTCCAGATGGTGCCCCGATGGTGCCCGATGGTGCCCCGATGGTGTCCCGATGGTGTCCTGGTGGTGTGCCGATGGTGTCCCGGTGGTGTCCCGATTGGTTTCTTGATTGGTGTCCCGGTGGTGTCCCAGTGGTGTCCCGGTGGTGTCCCAGTGGTGTCCGGATGGTAACCCGACTGTGTCCCGATGGAGTTTTGATGGTGTCCCGATGGTGTCCCAATTTGTAGCCGATTGGTGTCTCGACGGTGTCTCGATGGTGTCCTGATGGTGTCTGCAGTTGTCATCAGTTGGTTGCTCCCCCCTACAAGCCCCCAAATCACCCGAAGGGTGGTCGTATAGGTATTTCCTCGCATCGGACAGATGGGAAATGCGTGGTCGAGCTCTGCCCTGATGCGTGGGAAATGGAATGAGTCACTGCCTGCAATGGTGGTTATTCCCAGCCCAGCCGATGATGAGAAGGCCTGCTAGGAGGCATGGTTCGGAGTGACGTGTTGATTGTGGACCAGGAGGAGGACGACGAGGAGGAAGGAGGCCCGTGCCTGCTGCCCCCCCAGAGGCGGACACCAGCGTCGCCGGCTCCGCGGCCCTCGGCTGCCGTGTTTCCGTCCCCGCGCCGGCGGTGGGCCAGGCTGGCACCGGCCGCCGAGTGGCTGGGGGGGGCGGCGCCAGGTGAGAGAGGGAGGGGGTCTCAGGGCGAGAGGGCGCGGTTCACGGAGGGAGGGAGGGAGGGAGGGAGGACGGGGGTCCTCAGGAAGGAAGGGAGGGATGTAGGGAGGAGGCCTCAGGGAGGGAGGGCGAAAGGGATGTGTGCCTCACCCCCTGCGTTTCTCGGCTTGGCCCAGTTGGTCACTTGCCCCATAAATGGACAAATGCGGGGGCTCCAGGAAGGGAATGAGGGAGGCGCCAAGTAAGGGGGGAGGCCTCAGGAAGGGAGGGAAGGTTAGGTCCAAGAGGAATCGAGAGGAGTCCAAGTGCGGGGGACGAAGGGAGGGAATGAACAGAGGGAGGGAAGAAGGAAGGGAAGGCAGTGAGGGAGGGAGGTGGGTGAAGGATCGGGGCGCCCGAGAGGGTGTGAGGACAAGGGGGTTGGATATAATGGCTGTGGCCACGATCTTCGACTGTTGGGGCTCCTCTGGGCACTCCTGCCGCGCCCATGGAGGCTACTTGGGCTCTCTTGCCCATCTGTCTTCGGGCTCACGGGAGTCCTGAGAGACGGAAGTACAGTGGCTTGCGAGCGTGATTCACGATTGGTGTCTCTGGATGGTCAGATATGCAGGGGCACATCAATGAATCGAATAGCAACGGGCAATTGAATGTCCGGATGTCCCCTTGCGTGTGGCATTGTTTTCTCTTGTGTTCAACACAGATGGTAGCCAGTAGCCCTTTTATATCCTTTTATGCCGTCTTGCCTCCCTCGGGAGGGGGACAGGGCGGAGGCCGAAGCCATGCCACAGACGCTGGTGGCCGCATCACCCTGGGCGGCCGCCGCCATAGGTCCAAACCCTGGTATCCGAACTCCAAGCCTTAAGCCCACCCTCCGCTGGCGAAGTGACACCGCCGTCGCGAATGGTCGTGCCGATTAGTCTTTGAAAGCCAGTGACTATTTCAGAGTTGGGCGGTTTTTCCTCATTCCTCCTGTTCAGGGGGCGGGTGGGAACACAATCTACTTTCAACGCCGTCCTACTTCATGTTTCTACCCACTTCTTGTGGATTGTGGATGCGTGGAAAGGGTTGGGTCCAGCCTGCCAGCATGCAGGAGGGCCGCCCCGGGCCCGAGGTATGGGAGAGTCGCCTTTCTGTGCCCGAGAGGCGAGGCACACGAGCACGTGCTCCTCCGCCTGCCTTCGCTCAAGCCCCCCCCGCGCCTGCTCACTCCGCCAGTTCGTTCTGGGATCCAGCGTCCGGAGTTCCCGTCCAAGAGCAGTGATGCCACATGGCCTGGTGGGCCCCCCCAGTATCCAGAGGCAGAAATCACGTCAGACGTGCCCCAGGGGTTAACAGCTAGATGTTCTCGCCTGATTTGTGATCAGCGATGTATGACATCCAGGCAGTTGATCGTCCCGTTAATCGTCCGCCTGTTCGTTCAGCTTCAGATTGTTTTGGCTCGAGCCGCCTCGCGGCGGAGGGGAGGATCGCGTGCCATGCGGCGCGCTGCCGCCGGCTGGCATGGCAAGCTCGGCCGCGTCCCATCGTTGGACACGCCGGCACCGTGCGGTGGCAGATGTCAGGCGGGCTGAGGCTCAGGATCCCCCCATCAGAGCCCCCAGCCCTGGGGCCACTCAACCAACTGCCTCAGATCAGGAGTGGACCTCGCCAGCGAATCTGCAGGCCCTTCTGACGAGCGATCTGGGCTGCATCCGCACCGGTACACACTGCGCACAGGTCAGTGGTGCTGGCGTTGTGGACCTCGGAGGACTGATGGCGCAGCAGGGGCTTTTCCCGCTGTCCAAAATGGCATCGGCACAAGCGCTGATCTTGGAGCACGGCCTGACCAGCAGTTTCAATCGCGTGCTCCAGGGTGGCGCTCGTCACCTGCGGGGCGTCTTCGGACAGTCCATCGACGACCTCGGGCTCTTCGACGCCCTTCGCAAGGAGCTCGGACGCGGCGAGGGGGCGTGGAGCAGAGGTACAAAAGGATCAGCAAGGATAAAGTGGTCGATCCCAGGGATGAACGGATGCGGCTTGCTCGACGGTGAAATTGTCCAGGACCTGAACGGCGACGAGCTCCCCGCCTTCTCGTATGTGTTGCGAAGTCTTGCCGACGGCGTCGATGCCGAGCTGCTCTCCTGGTGGGCGAACATTTACGAGGAGTGCAACGTCGGCCTGGGCTTCCATCACGACCACCAGAGCAACAACCAGGGACTTCGCTGGGGACGCATGTTCGACATTACAGCTGGCGCCTCTTTCGGCGCTTGCAGAGACCTCACGTTCCGGCATGCGCATACGAGTCGCGAGTTTGCGTTTCCGCAAGCAAACGGAGACATATTCGCATTTGATACGCAGACAGACATGGAATTCAAACATGGGATTTACCAAGAGAAAACCAAGTGCGGCCCGCGAATATCAGTTATAATGGTTGGCAAGTCGTGCAAACGCGATTGTATTGTTGAGGCATGAGTCTTGTGCAGCCTTGGCGATGCTCAGGCGTCACTCGTTTTCTTTGACTTGCAGCGTGTGTGCTGCTGACAGCGTTTTTGTCGCCAAGGGAAATCACCAAGTGTTTTGTTCATCGCCACCGGAAGAAAGGGATGATGGAGAATGCGCAGGGGCAGAGGGAGGAGGAACAGGAGGCGCCCAAGATGCATCAACGGTGCTGCAAGACACCTTGCCGTCCAATGCCCCTTGCTTAATTATGCATCCGTACGGAACTCCCGTCGACATCTCGCTTTTGACCAAGGACCGTCCCAAATTGTGTAACTGTTGTATCAGATTACAGGTTCCAGCCAACATTTTCGAGGAAGTAAAGCGGGGACCCATTTTTGACAAGACGCCGCCTTCCATCCGTGCAGCTGACACATAAGTTGAAGTGTTTGGGCTTTGAAAACGGAGCCGGCGTGCACTGACAGATTTTTAACACGAATGCGCGCGGCGCTAAGGCAATGTGCCAACTGTGAACTTTATCATGGCGAAAGGCCAGATCATATGCGGGCGCGGCTGCCGCAAGGCAGGCGAGACGAAACAAGGCCAACTCCCTATAGGGCCACGAAACGTGTGAGGGGCGTGCTGGATCGGGTACGGGTACGCCGTGCGAGCGCAGCGAACGCGGCCTTCGGTGGAGCGCCCTTCAAGGCCACGAATCAAGTGAGGGGTGTGCCGAACCGGGTGCGGGTACACCATGCGAACTCAGCCACAGGGGCCTTTGGTGAAGCTCCCCGTAGGGCCACGAAGCGTGTAAGGGGTGTACCGAATCAGGTGCGGGTGGGCCATGCGAGCGCTGCCACTGGGGCCTCTGGTGGAGTTCCTTACAGGGGCCCGAGCCGTGTGAGGCGTTTGCCGAATCAGGGGCAGGGGTGCGCCTGCGAGCGCTGCCACTGGGGCCTTCAGTGAAGCTCCCTGTGGGGCGACGACACGTGTTGTGAGGGATGTGCCCGATCGGGTGTGGGTACGCCATGCGAACGCCGTCGCTGGGGCCTTCGGTGGAGTTCCCTACGGGGCCACAAAACGGCGGCGGGTACACCATGCGAGCGCAGCCACTGGGGCCTTCGATGGAGCTCCCTATGGGGCCACGAGTCGTGTGAGAGGGGTGCCCAACTCGGGTGTGGGCACACCATGCGAACGCAGTCGCTGGGGCCCTCGGTGGAGCTCCCCTCTGGAGCCACGAAGCGTGTGAGGACTGTGCCAGATCAGGGGCGGGTACGCCATGCGAACCGCTGGGGCCTTCGGTGGAGCTCTCCATGGAGCCACGAGGCGTGTGAAGGGTTTGCCGACATGGGCCGTGGAACGCATGCGAACGCTGCCACTAGAGCCTCCGGTGGAACTCCTTCTTGGACCACTAGACGGGTGAGGGGTGTGCCTACATGGACATGTGGAGGGAAGGTGCAATCATGGGAGGAGGGAGGAGGGGCACCGTTAGGAGGAGTGGATGGCGGCGCTGATTTTTTCGAAGCGAGGACCCAACACCACAGGATGGGACCCAACACCACAGGATGACTGGGGATACGGCATTTTGCAAAGTCGTAGGGCGAGCGTGCGCGGCGCTAGGGCGAGAGTCCCATTCTCACAGCCACACCCCTTCCATCCTTGTACCTGTTGTAGACTTGTAAGGCGAGATCACGCCGCGCTAAGGCGACATCTTGTTTTGTGAAAGCGACCAGCCTTCTATCCGTGTGTCGTTTCCAACCTTTCAAGATGAATGCGCGCGGCGCCAAGGCGAGAGCTCTACTATGAAAACCACTCGCCCTCCATCCTTGTAGAAGTTGGAATATTCAAGCTTTAGGGCCATCATGTGCGAGGAATTATCAGGCCGAACCCCCGGCAGGCCCTAGCGACACGTCTAATATGGAAACGAAGAGGAGCTATATTTCAGATATGTCTTGCACAGTGATGGAGGATGAGGACTAAGCACATGATGATTTGGTACGATGAGCTTGCATGATGTTAAAAGGGGGGGTTCGGGTTACCATCGGGTTCTGGTGGGCGTCAGCGTTTACGCGCCTTCGCCGTTTGACTTGTGTGTCAGTGTTGCGTGAGTGTGTGTGTGTCTCTTTCTTCTGGTCGTGCGTCGCTCCTCTGTTCCCTCCTTGCTCGTCCCCCGGGCTGTCGCCCAGAGTTTCGCCCTTCCCCCCCAGTTGTCGGGTCGTCATTGGCGCTCCCCGCCCCTCCTTCCCCCAGCTCCGTGTTCATCTCGGTCCCTTGATGTCGTCTCCTCCTTTGCCTCTTCCTGCCGCTGTTGTCACGGGTCGTTTTTTTTGGCGCCGGCGCAACTGTGTCGAATTGGAGGGCCTCGCCTCCAAGCTGGTGGCGTACGACGACTCCCGACGTACCAAGCCTTTGGGCATTCTCTGCGTGCCACTGCCTCACGCGCATGTCCGTTGGCATCTTTTCATTTACATCCGTCAACATTTTGTCTGTTGTCGTCCTATTGGCGCACGTTTGGTACTAATCACTCATAGTGCGTCCTGCTAGTGCCCTCGTTCCGTTTTATCCGCCGGCCGCAAAACTAACATTTTTGTGTGGGTATGCATGGTGTGCCTGCGGACGGGGGTGGATGGGGTTGAGGGGAAGAGCATGATGAAGGGGGCAGAGGGGAGGACGCGAAGGATAATCATGATGATGGTTATAGTCATGGTGTGATTGTGATTGTCATGGAGATGGCGATGGTGATGATGGTGATGGCGGTGATGATTGTGCTGATTGTTGGCGGTGCAGATGATGATGACTGTGACGAGGGACAGCTGCTTGATTCGCGTATGGCTGTTGCGATCGCATGACGCTCCAACGGCAAACTACATCCAAACCGAGCATCTTTCTTGCAAAGGGGAATAACAAGTTAGCTGGGCGAAGAACCCAACCATGTGCAGTTGTGAGTACCGCAGTCGTGAATATCGTCTTTGGTGGAGGTCCTCATGAGGGCACGAAACGTGTGAGGGATGTGCCAAGGTGGAATGGCGGCGTCACCTGGGCGCGGCAACTGGTGCCCTCGGTGGAGTTCCCTCTAGGGCCCTCGACGGAGTTCTCTATGGGGACCACGAAACGTATTATGGTGGGTGTGCCGAGATGAGCGCGACGGGCGCATGCGGGCGCTGCCTTTTGGGCCTTCGGTGGAGTAAGGGGATGGGCGCTCAACGAACATGAGAAATCAACGGACGCATTGCGAAGAGTGGCAGAAGGCTGAGCACCATGGCGACCCTGAGGATGCGGAACCATGCTGAAGCTGAATACCGGCCACCTTTGGTGGAGTCGTCGAAGCATTTCTCCCGAGTTCAGGACGAGAGCGAGGAACCGGAATCGTCTGTCCTTGTGCCTCCTCTACCTCCAGCGTTGGTTTCCGACGGATGCGAATATGGCGGAACGGGCTCGGCTGATGAGCTGGGCGCGCGGCGATTGGTAGGGAGGCCCGTGGCCCTGCCGCGGCCCCCGACCGCGATTCGCATGATGCTAACTCTGGCCGCGAGTGGTCGAATCAATGTGGCATCGGACAGAGGATGCTGGATATGAGAGAGCACGTTCAGTAGACCCGTCAATAGGCAGTGGCATCAAGAGACGTCGCCCGTCTGGCTCCGCCATGGACGCCACCCCCAGCAAATATGACCCCACGGGCATGGAAACGAGGGCGCGGCAGAGGTTGTGGACGATGCAAAGGCGACTGGGGAGTTTCACCGTCTGCTGGCGCGCGCGCGGCGTTCAGAGGCGACCGCGATGTTCCTGTCGCCGACAGCGGCGGGGGCTTGCAAGGCAACTTGCAAGCGCTTCTGTCGGCATCGCCTGCGGCGTTTTTCGGAGAGGGTAAGGAGGCTTGCGTCGGCGCCCTGGCATGCTCGTGCCCCTTTTCTTTTCGAGGTGCCGCAGGGCAGTCGGGTGTGGGCATATTTCGGATTACCTCAGTGAGATCCCAGCGGAGCCGGTGGCAAAAGTTGTGAGCGACAGATTCATGTTCGGAGCGCCGTGGAGGCATGGTTGTGTGTGCATGTTCATTGGACGTGAGCCTGAGGATGTTGCAGGGCTGAGCACACGCGTTTCAGTCGCACGGGCGTTTGTTGCAACGCAGGCCTCCCGCACGCGCACTTGCGCGGGAGAGACAATGAGATAGCCGCAGTCGCATTGCGCAATCTGCAAAAAGCCAGACCTTTTAAACTTCGCGCTTGCTCGTTCCCTGCTGTCCCTTGCAAAAGCCTCAATATACAATGTAACCCCTGTGTAGAGGGAATGGGGGTCCCGCTTTAAAACATGGGTTTTCAGCGTGCTGTGTTTTGGCTCTTTCCTCGGAGGGGTCTTTCCGTCCCCCTCCCAGTTCTCTGGAGGAGCAGCCCGCTGATCGCAGCGAGCCATCGCTACCAGAACTCAGTTATCCGCCGAACGAAACAGCGTATCATGGGTATGTGACACTTGGTCCGTTCTGTCAAGGACAGCTTGGGCGGATTATGTTGGATTCCATGGGTTGACACCGTTCGCTAAGTCGACTTCCGTGATGTCTCTCAGTGCGTAGCCTCCTTCTTCATCAGCGTCCCCGTCCACTATGCACCGCCCCCTCTTCCTCGGCGCGGGCTGCGTCCTCGTCAGCGTTGCCCGAAGTCGGACCAGCAGGCCGAGCGACCGAGAAGGACGAATGCGACCAAAAAGCCGAGGACGACGAGGCGGTAGCGGTGGCCAGGCAGGCTGGAGATCGACGTACATTGTACCAGAGCGTTCTGGAGCGCTCTGGAATGTCCGCGGCGCCCGAGACATACTTCAGGGCCGCTGGATCTCAGAGATCTTCGATTCATCCCGATTTGATGTTGCCCCGGTCTTGGCTTCGTTGTTGGCGGCAGCGACGACGTGCCACCCTTTGGTGCGCGGCGCACCTGCGCGCCCCCCAGGGCAGCGTGCAGCTGAGCGTCGGCCTCCCGCGGCCGCGCGGCGTTCCCTCGCGTGCTTGAGGGGGGGGTCGCTTTTGGCCCGCGCGGCGCGGCCCGCGCTGTGAGGGATCGAGCCTCCTGGAGCGAAGACCACGGTTCGAAGATTAGGATTCGGGGATCGCGGATCAAGGACCGAGGATGAAGGACCCAGGATCGAGGTCCGAAGTCCGAGGTCCGAGGTCCGAGGACTGGGCTTCAAGAATGGAGCTTCGAGGGTTGAGAATCGGTTTGGACCGAGGATCGAGCGTCCAGGATCGAGCTTCGAGGACCAAGGATCGAGCTTCGACGACCGGCAATCGATCCTCGATGACCAGGATTCGAGGTGGGGATCGGATCGAGGACCGATGCGGGCCTCGCGCTTCGAGAATCGAGGATCGAGGCCCAGTGGGTCCCGCGATCGCTGAGTGCGGTGCGACACCTGCGGTTTCTTTGTCTGGATTTGCCCCCCCCCCCCCCCCCCCCCCCACCCCTCCCCCCCCCACCCGCTCCACTCTCCCCCCGGCGACCCCCCAAATCTGCACACCAAAGGTCACTGTCGCCTGGGGTCACGTTTGCGTGCAGCCGAGATTCGAGGATCGAGGATTGATGCAAAGTTCGCGGATCGAGGGTCGACGATCGAGGCTCATCGGCATTTCATTTCGTGGGTCTTTCGGGAAGGACGAGGGCAAGGGCGATGGCAACACGATCGCAACCGTATGAGGCTGACGCAACTGACCGCGGAGGGTCTTTCATGATGGGGGACTCTCCCCCCTCCTCCCCCCTCCCCTCCCCTTCCTTTCGGCTGGGAACAGTCGTCCCTTCCCTCCTCGCCCCTCCCCTCCTCGACCTTCTCCTCCTCGCTCTCCCTCCTCGCCCTCCTCCTCGTTCTCTCTGCCTCGACCTCCCCCTCGTCCTTCCTGTCCTCGTCCTTCCCCTCCTCGCCCTCCTCCTCGCTCTCCTTCCTCGCCATCCCCCTCGTGCTCCCCTCCTCGCCCTCTTCCTCGCGGCAATTATTCGCGCGCTATTGTTCGCCGTGCGAGTCATTGTTGGGTGGTTGTTTATCCTCGCGGGTAATGTCTCCTCTTGGGCTACCCTGCGCGACAGGATTTGGGAGCTCAGGTTTCCTAGGATTCCGACTATATTATGAAAAATCAGTGTGAGTCCGAGGGATTCCTAGGGTTCCTAGACATTCCCTGGGATGTTGTAGGATTCTTGAAAATTCCTGAAGAAGGCGGAGGCCTCAGCAGTGGCCGCCGCGGGAGGGGAATTATTTTTCCAGTGCTGTTCGGTCCCAATCCGTCAATAAGCCCGCGCTTGAAATTGTGTTTTTATTATTAAAAGGGCTTTTATTGTGGACCCTTTCCGGATACTTGGCACCGATCGCAACCAGTTGTGATCGGTCTCTTCCGCTTGCGACACACAGGGCGTCGTTCAAAGCGTTGATAGTAGCGCTCAGGCCGTCTACACAGGTCCAGGATAGAGCGAATTGCCTCAAATGTGTGTTTGGGATTCTGAAACACCCGTGGCGACAGGGTCTACCAAGGCGTTGAGCGAATCTCCACCGTCATACTAAGCGGCAGTTAGCTAGAGCAGCCTACATGGTTTACATTACATGTGGCAATGGAGCTGCTGGGAATTAGTTGGGTCGTGGCTAAGTATAGCTACGTTTTGGATGTGCAGCTGTTTTTTGTTGGTGTTGTCGTCGTGATTCCTGGAATGACAGGTTCGATTCGCGCTGAATTCTGAATAGTCATGCGGACGGTAGTTCTGACAACTGATTGTGACTGCGACTACCTATTGGGAGTGCTGATGGTTCTAAGAATTTCCTGATTTGTACTTCGCCATTTGACCTGCAATTTTTAATGGATCGAACACCTACTGGGTATGAGCTGATTATTGGTACTCTGGCTAGTCATCAGGATGGTGGTGATGGCGTATTGTTGGTTTTCCTGTGCGTCTTATCTGGCTTATCAGAGTCACCTACCTCTAGCTAAGTACTGGAGCCGGAAGTTGCGTTTTACATTGTGACTAGAGCTAGCAGGTGATTGCTAGCACGACAAGCAGTTACAATCGTAGATCCATGCTGAAATTCGCTCTGATAAGTAATCGTTATTGGAACACTTGCACAGACTATGTGCTTCCCGACGTTCAATATACGCTTGACACCGACGTCACATTTATTTGTTATCCCTGGGTAGTTGGTTGGGTAGCTTGGGTTTTCGCCACGCTGTTGCTCGTGCCGCCTCGTGGGTGCTCGTGGGCGCCCCATACGCTGGGGGAGGGCGGGGTTGCCGAGGTTGCGCCACAGTGCCGCCAATGCCGCCGCGTGGGCGCTCGTGGTCGCCCCGTCCGCTGGAGGGTTTGCCGAGGTTGCGTCACGTTGCCGCCAGTGCCGCTTTGTGCGCGCTCGTGTGGCGCCTCGTGCGATGTGGCTGCTTGCCGAGGTTTCGCCACGTCTTCCCCCGTGCCGCCGCGTGGGCTCTCGTGGGAGCCGAGGTTGCGTTGCCACCTATGCCGCCTCGTGGGCGCTGATTGACGCCCCGTGCGTTGGGCTTGCACCACATAGCCTACACCACACAGCTGATCCACGACATATCTTTAATAACTTAGCTTGCATTGCATAGCTGCCCCTCCACAGTGCAGTGTCTGAGTGTTTGGCGTCCGCGCTGGCTAACGCTGCAAAATATTCGCAAACTCTAGCTGGGTTTGTCAAGTGTTACTTAGTTGGTGCCTGAGCATGTTGCTACACATAGATCAGTCTTGCCTTCGCAGCTAGCGGCTGGACTTCGGGCAACGTCTGCACACTTGTCGAAGCCATGGCTCATGCAACGTCCGGCTATTGTGTAGTAGGTGAAGGAAGCGCATCCACCTCTAATAATTGTTCCGAGAGCCTTTACCAAGCCTCCCAGAAGCTTCTCAGAAGCCCTTCAGACGTTTCTTGGAAGCCACTTGGAAGCCTCTCATAATTCATTGATCCGGCTTGCCTAAGGGGTTCACACTTGGTGCCTCGAAGGGCTACTGTGCCCGTTCCTTGGCGGTTCCTTGGGTTCCTTGGGTTCCCCGGGTTCCTCGCCCTCGGTGCTTCCGAGTCTTACGTAGCCCGTTCCTCGGAGGTTCCCCCGTTTCCTTGGGTTCCCCGGGTTCCTCGCCCCCCGTGCCTCGTCTTGTTACATTGCTCGTTCCTCGGAGGTTCCTCGGGTTCCTCGGGTTCCTCGTTGCTTGGAGGTTCCTCGGGTTCCAATGCCAGGCATTGCTAAGCAATGCTAAATCAATGCCGAGCATTGCCAAGCAATGCCAAGCACTGCCAAACAGTGCCAAGCAAAGCCAAGCACTGCGCCCATGCAGTAGGAAGTTTTCCCCTATTGGGGTCTCGCCGGGTTCATGCTTATGGTTGACTTCTCAGCAGCTTCAGATTCATGGGGGGCCTTTCAGAAGCCTTTCAGAAGCCTTAACGAGCCCTTTCGACCACATTCCAGAAGCCTTCAAGCCTTTCGCCAGTCTCTCAGAAGCCTTTAGGGCGTTTTTTTTGTTCTCTTCTTTTTTCCTTTTTCTTTCAGAAGCCAAATCGGAGGGAGAGAGATGGATAGAGAGAGAGAGAGAGACCTCCCTGACGCATTTACGAAAGAGGCCCCAGCCCCAGAGGTTTAAAGATGCCGCGCAAGGGCATTTGAAAGGCCGCGTAAGGGCTCATAAGAGGCGGCCCAGAGTTTCTGAAGGATGGTAATATAGGTGTTCTCCCATGCGGGTGGTTGAAATGTGTGCCAGTTAGTTTTGGAACTGACCGAGGTGGCTGTAAGTTGGCTTTCTCCTTGAGGGGGGGGGAGGAGGGAGGAGGATGCAAAGAGGAGAGAGCGAGGGAGGACGAAGGAGAGATTGTGGGAGGACGGAGGAGAGGGAGTTGGGGGCTGATCAAGCGCAAGGACGTGGCAAGGAACATTCCCATGTTGCAGAAGAACCGTCTTCTATCCGTTGCGCATGTTTTTTTTATGGTCGTGCAAACAGTCCACGCTCGAGTGCGAGCCCCATTTTGAAAATGTCCGCCCTCCATTCCTGTAGACAGTTCGAGTTAATAAGACGAGTGCGCGGTGTCAAGGCGAGAGCCATGTTTTAGGAACGGCCCGTCCTCCATCTGTTTAGCTGCTGAAGAGTTTGACGACGAATGCGCGCTGCGCGCAGGCGGCAGCCTCATTTTGAAAATGACCCACCTTCCATCCGCGTAGCTGTTGGAAATTTCCAGCCTCATGATCTTACGTGATGCATCCGCTTCAATTGAGCAGCTTGGCGCGATGTTTGCTCTCGACGTGCGATATCTCACCACAACCACTGTGCGGCGAGATCTGGGGCCCGATTTTCTCCACCAGAGCTTCGCCGAAGCGCCGCCGACATATCGGCGACGCTGTGCGAGCCTCTCTGAGCCTATCTGCTTTGGATCTGACGGAAACGGGTTTTGGACCCTGGAGCTCTTCCCAAGACGAGCTTTTCATCCTGAGCCGTGTTTTGTGACGGCCTAGGGGCCCGTGGTGGGCCCCAGAGGGGCCCGAAAACGGCGCAATGTTTCTAAGACCCATTTCCTCCAAGACCCGTTCTCGCACATCCGACGATATGATGCTTTTCATTGCGAGGCCCCAGCGGTCCCGATCACCTTCCCGTGGCCAGTCTTTCGCCTCGGATCGATTTTTGATAGTCCGGGGGCCTGAATGCGGGCCGCAGAGGCCGGAATCGAGGAAACACGTCCAGATTGAAGCACCTGTATCGTCGGAAATCTGGGCTTCGAGCAACTATGCCAAATAATGCCATCACCTCCTGAGGTCCCAGAATTCGGCATAGTACAGCGACGATCGAGGCTCCAGCTCCATGATCCGCGGCCTGGCGCCCCAGGATGCAGAGGCACAGCGCGTCGCCTCGCATCGGGAGGCCTCGGCTGCCGCTGTCATGAATTCAGGTGCCAGAGCTCCTCGGTCCGCTACGCATCGGCTACGCAGGGGAGTGACCCCTCGCTGGAGTGACATTTGGTGTGGGCTCACAGGTCCACCGCCAGAGTGTGTCCATATTCACCGCTTCGGGGTCGCGCCCTTGGGTCTCGAGGAGTGGTGGATATGGACATTTTCTGGTGGCGCAACAAGGCCACCCCCAGCACTGGCCTGCGTACCTGGAGCTGCCCTCTCCCCCGCGGCCTGTGAGCCCGCGCATCGGAGCTCACATCTTGCCCGGGGTCACTCCTTGGGTGCAGCGGAGCCCAGGCCCCCCGGCGACCCGAGAGATCTGCGCCAGAGTTTGTTTTTGTGTTCTTCGTCGTTGTTTTTGCCATTCTCGGCGTAGGGGGTCCGTTGCCGGTGCCCTGGGGCCGTCGAAGATCGGCCGCGCGCCGAGGGGGGGAGAGGGGACTGGCCTTCTCCGACGGCGGCGGGGCTTCGCCTTCTGAGAAGGCCCGCCCCCTCTCACCTCCCCCCTCGGCGCGCCGCCCAAGAAGAACGGCCCAGGGATGGAGAGCCGGTCCAGGGGAAGGGGCCGAGGGCTCCAGGCGCGGGCGCGGCGGGGAGAGGTGTCGAGCAGTTGGAGGCCTGGGCAGAGGTTGCTTCTGCTTTGGGCGCCGCTGAGGCATGTCTGAATCGTGGCCGCGACTTGCAATGGGCGATCGCTGCACAGGATGGAGAAAATAAGTGAATGTCATCCATATGTAAATACATGATCCCCGAAGTGTGGAAATATGAACCAAGACAATATGCAAGTGGTTCAATTAGCTTGTTTGCTTATGTTGGGTTGCATGATGCTTGTGTTCCGTTGTCGTTCCTATGTGTTATATGTTGTTTATTTTCTTAACAGTGCTTGCGCTTAGGGGTCTTCGCTTGCCTTGTACGGAACTGGGCTTGTGTGGCGGTGCAGTGGCTATGTCGTCTCCGTCGCCGCCCCGTCGCCGCCTCGTCGCCGCCCGTAGTCCGGGCCTGGGGGTCGTTCCGGCGGCCATGTCGTCGCCGTCGCCGCCCCGTCCCGTCGCCGCCCCGCTGCACAACATATATAGCATAACGTATATTCTCGTCTCTAGAAGGAAATTCGACTCTACCCTCTACCCCCACCCCTCCCAAGTTTATCGCTTTCCCCCCGGGAAATACAACATACATACGATTATGCTCCATGGTTCGTTTGTTATATGAGCTCCTACCATCCCTGGGAGTTCCCTCATCGCGCCCCCCCCTCATCCGCGCCAAATATTACTATACGTGCGCACTCGTTGATCACAAATCAACATGTTTCAAGAGTTCCTTGCAAGAGCAGGACACAATCCATACGCGCGTGGCGTCGCGCACGCATGCCGAACCTTTCAAATTCCCTAAGTTTCGTCAGGAGTTCAAGATCGAGGTTCCTGAAACATGTAGAACACACATGGTTTTTGCTACATGCTTTTTCATAGTGATATTTGCGCTTATGCTGTGTCATCAGAAAGCCTTGATATTCCAACATGTTCGTCAACTGGTACCATACGGGCCTCCCGCGTGCTGGTCGAACTCAATCGAACGCCCTTGCGCGCTTGCTGGGCGGGCACGGTTCCTGTCGATCAATACCATGCGGGCTTCTCGCGCGCGTCGGCAGCAGGCGCATGTCGACATCCTTCCAACAACGTCGTCGCCGACACGTGGACACCGTTATCGTCATTGGCGTGACCAGCATCGTTGCCGTCATTGGCCTTGCCGTCGTTTTCGTCGTCATGGCCCCCGTCACCGTTACTATCTTCATCGTGTCCGCCATTGTCGACGTCACCATGGTACCGTGCCTCCCAAGTAAGCAACTCGCACTGAAGTGCCCGCGGCCGCGTCGGTCGCGCCAACTTGGCTGGCCGCTCTGCGCGCGAGCTTGCGCGCGATAGCGCGGCCGCAGCGATTCGCCAGCCAGTGCCAAGCAGTCACCGCAATCGCGGCCATGTTGCAAAGCAAGTTGCGGCTGGGTGGGTGGGATGATTGCCCGAGCAGTGGAGCCGACATTTTCAAATCGTGCAAACTGAATTGCACCACGTAGAGTGAGCCACGTCGATGGCACAGCATACATTGCACGCGTGCGCCACGTAAATTGCACAACCGACGTTGCACCGCAAAAGTTGCACATCGTAGACTCCCCTTTTCTGACACGAAAACATAGATTAGACCCTTCCCGGAGTTAACGGGTCACCCTTTTTGTATTGCAATTTACATGTGATTATGCCCCATTGTCCATCCTAAATATGAATCCATACTATCTCAGCCAGGCCGGTATCACTACCCCCGCCAACCTTTGCAAAACACTACACTGCCTGCGCACTCGTTTATCACAAATCATAAGCTTTCAAAAAGATGTCGAAGTGCACACGCGCGCGTCGTCGCGCGCGCATGCCGAAATATTTCAAGAACCTTCGGTTACGGAAGGATTTCAAAATCGAGTCCCCAAAAGCATTATACAGCAGCACATGGTTTCGCAACAGTGCCTTTTCTAAAAAAGCTTACGCGCGCGCGTTTGCGAAATCTTGCGAAGACCATCGGTTTTTCAAGATTTTCAAAAAAATGCTACCAAGCGGGCTTCGCGCGCGCGCATGTCGAAGTCATTCGAACGTCCTTGCGCGCGTGCCGTCGCGAGAGTCCTCTGCAACAGAAACGGGACGAAGTGCAGACGCGCGCGCCGTCGCGCGCGCATGCCGAAATCCTTCAAAAGCTGTCGGTTTCGGAAGGATATCAACATTGTGTGTCCGAGAAACATGAAGCACACAAGGCTTCGCAACACGGATATTCAACAACAGCGTGCGCGCGCGCTCTTGCGTCGTCGTCGTCGTTGTCTTCCTTCCTCCCTCGTCGTCGTCGTCGCCGTCGTCGTCTTCTGTCTTTCCTCGTCGTCGTCGTCGTCTTGTCGTCGTCGTCGTCGTTTCCGTCGTCGTTGTCGCCGTGGTCGTCCTTCCTCCCTCGTCGTCTTCGTCGGCGTTTCGTCGTTGTTCCTCCTATTTCGTTGTCGTCGTCGTCATCCCTCCTCCCTCGTCGTTGTCGTCGTCGCCGTCGTCGTCCTCCCTCCTCCCCCGTCGTCGTCGTCTTCGTTGGCGACGTCGCCGTCGTCGTCTTCGTCGTCGCCCTCGTTGTCGACCCCGTCGTCGTCGTCGTCGTCGTCGGCGTCGCCGTTGTCGTCGTCGTCGTCGTCGGCGGCATCGTCGTCGTCGTCGGCGTTGTCATCGTCGTCGGCGTCGGAGTCGTCGTTGTTGTCGTCGTCGGTGTTGTCGTCGTCGTCGTTGTCGTTGTCGTCGGAGTTGTTGGGGACTCGCCCGCAAAGTCTACCGTTGTCGATGTTGCCATGATACCTCGCCCGCCCAAGTCGCCGACTCGCACTGAAGTGCCCGCTGGTATGTGCCCAACGATCAGCGCCACCGCGGCCGCGGAGACGCACCAGCCAATGCCGAGCATGCATCGCAATCGCCACTGTATGGGTTTTGCAAACCAAGTTGCGGGTGGGTGGGTGGGATGTTTGCAAGAGCACGGGATGTGTCAACTCGTTTGTTAAAATCAATTGCACTGCGTAGATTGCACAACCCAGTTCTCACCACATGTATTTCTCCACACAGATTGTACAGCATACGTTGTTAGGAACACACTGTGTGGGGTCCACGCTGGCTATCATATGTGTTGCATTGGTTTCTTATCTTTTTCGGTTGGAATCGCAAAACACGCACCCATGTTCCCAGCTCATTCGAGACAGTGCTACTTCTTTGCCAAGCTCAACGCAGTTAGCCCATAGGGGTCCGCCGGTAAGAGTCCACCCATCGGGGTCCCCCCGTCGGGGTCTGCGCCATAGGGCCCCCCCATGAGAGGCCTTTCGCAGGGGTCTTCCTACCAGGGTCCGCCCATATGGGGTCCGCCCATCAGGGTCTGCCACAGGCGTCCTCTCATGGGGGTAGAGGGAGGGCGAAGGTGGGGGAGGATGAGAGAGTAGAGGAGAGAGGGGGAGGAGCGGGGACGAAGGAGGAGGAGGAGGAGGAGGAGGAGGGGAGGGAGGAGGAGCAGGAGGAGGAAGAGGAGGAGGGAGGCGAAATCCACGGAGGTCGCGCGAGCGGGAAGAGGTTCGCCCAGGTGCCTTCTGGAGATGATCGGGCGCGCACTAACCTGAATTGTTTTTCATGTTTCTGCACTCTGCGTTCGGTCGCGCGAGGGCTGGAACGCATTCACTTACAACAGAAACGGACACTGTACGTTCAAGTCGAGATAATGCACATCTAATTCAAAACTGATACGCGCGACCAGGGGCACCAGGGATCCGGTGCATTTGTTTTGCGTAGTCCTAGGTATTTTTGCACTTTGCAAGCGCGTGCCCCTGTCGCCCGCCCCTGGGAGTGAGCGCTGGGTGCCCCGGAGGCTACAGGAGCCCCGGAGGTCCTGGGATGGCCAGAGAGAGGCACTCGGGGAGGATCGAGGAGCGCCGGGAGAGAGGGCCCAGCGGTTGCCTTCTGACTCGCGAGTTCTTGGGGGGGCCCTCTAGGCTCGGAGCCCTTAGGGACTTCGAGCCTTGGCTCTAGGCTCCAGGGTCCTAGTGTCTGAGGCCCTGGTCCCCAAGCGGGCGAGGGCTTTGAGGGCCAAGAAGGGCTCGATAGGGCCCGCCAGTCTCCCCGGTGGCAGCGCGCTCTACGAACTGATCTCTGAGGGTCACGGGCCCGTTGCGCTGCGCTTGCGCGTCTTCCCCGGGGGCCTGGGCTTATCTCAAGTTCCGCAGACCTTATACTTACGGGCTTCGCCCTCTGCCGCTGGCCCCTCTCTCGGAGAATGGGGTATGCAAGAGCTGTGTTGTGAGGCCTGGGCGCCGTCGTGAAGCAGCGTCGGAATTCCGAACGGGGGCCACTTGGCTTCGGGTCCCCCGTCTTGGGTCACTCTCTGGGCCGTTGTGGGGCCCTTTTGAACTGTCTTGGGTCGCTCTTGAGAGCCTCTTGGGCCGTCTCGGGGCGGTCTTGTGGGGCCTCTTGGAGAGTTTTGGATCGTCGAGAGCCTGAAAAGGCGAGCGTGCCCAAATCCATCAAACACCGAAGGAACATCGCAGATGTTGGCCTCTTGGGCCCCGCTTGGAGGTGCTCTGCCTCTTGGGCCGTCTTGGGATCATCTCTGGCGCCTTGGAGCACTCTTGGACCGTCCAAGGGGCCTCTTGTACTGTCTTCTGTGTTTTGCACAGAAGGACTGTGGCTTCAAAAGCGCGAATACTGCGTATCGTACGAGGGTTAATGATCTCAGGGACGCGAAGAACGCATACTGTACAAGGGATCGTGGCTTCGGGGACGCCAGTATTGCGAAATTTGTGAAAGTCGGGGACGCGAATACTTTGTAATTGATGAAGGATTGTGGCCTCGGGGGCGCGAGTAGGGATAATTTACAAAGGATTATGGCTTCGGGGGTGCGAATCGTAAGTATTTCTACGTGTCCCAGGACCCGCCAGAAATTCTGAGAACCCCCCAGGTGGTGGTAACCAGGGCCCTTTTCGGCTCCCCCCCTCGCGCGGAAGCAGCATCGGAGATAGGAAACTGGAACTGGCGCAGGGAGCAGCAAGGCTAATCCGCGGAGCCTGGTGGCCCCACAAGGAGGCTGGCGGATTGAGCTTACATGTTTGTGCATTTTCATTTCATCATATTCCAGGAACATTGCTCGCCAGCGAGCTTCGGCATGTGCCAACGAGTCTGCAAAAAAGTTGCCCTATTGCAGGCCGCGGCCATGCCTTTGGGCCTCTCTTCCGACATGCTCGACTAGGCCGCCGCTGCGGCGTGGAATTAGGCAGCGAGGCCCGCCCCATGGGCCGCCCCATCTCCTCTCCGGCCTGAGTGGCGGGCGCCCCGCTGAATAATCGGCAAGCCGCCGAGGATCTTCCCGCCCGCGCTCGGGCGAGCTGCGGCGGTCGCGCCCGGCCCAGAGGAGAACCAAGGTGTTGCCCGTGAATTTTGCGTCCTCTTCCTCGCCCTTCTCCTCCCGCTCCTCGTCGTCTTTTGCGGCGTCCTCTGGAGATCTCTGGAGAACGGGAGATCCTCTGGAGGTCATCTTCCTCCGCCTCCTCCTGGAGATCTCTGGCCTCCTCCTCCTCGTCCACTTCCGCCTCCTCCTGGAGATCCTGTGGAGTTCTCTTCCGGAGATCTCCTGCTGGGGCCCCCAGAGGCCTCCAGAGCCCCCCTCGATCCTCGAACCTGCTCGATCATCCTCGATCTTTCTACTCCTCATCTTCCTCCTCCTGGCTCTGCTCCTTCTCCTGCTGCTCCTCCCCTCTCGCTCATGTTCCTCCTCCTGCTCCCGAAGGGAGGAGGATGAAGAGACAGAGACAGGGGGTGGGGAGAGGAACCAAGCAGGGAGAGTGTGAGGAAGAGGATGGGGGGATGGAGGGAGGAATAATGAGGACGACGAGACGGAGGGAGGTAGGGAGGGATGAGAAGGAGAAGAAGGATGAGAAGGAGTGAGGGGGAAGTGGCATTGAACGGGTACATTAAGGCTGGAGTTGGAGGAACATGATGATGTTGAGGAGGAGGAGGAGAAGGAAAATATAAGAGATAACAGAAGAGGGAGGAAAGAGGAATGGATGAGGACGACTACGAGGAATATGGACGAGGGGGACATGAGGAGTATGAAGAGGAGGACGAGGACGTAGGAGAAAGATGCAACAGGAGGGGGAGGAGCAGGAGTCGGATGTTCAGTTAGAGTTTGAGTCAAATGATGGGTATGAGGATGACCGAGACTCGGAACCAGCAGGAAAAAGCGCATGATCACACACATGACGATGATGATGATGATGATGATGATGATGATGATGCTGATGATGATGATGATGATGCTGCTGATGCTGATGATGATGCTGATGATGCTGCTGCTGATGACAATGATGATGCTGATGATGATGTTGATGATGATGATGATGATGATGATGATGATGCTGATGCTCATGCTAGCATGGACGATGACAACGGATGCTGCTGATGATGATGATGATGTTGATGCTGATGCTAATAGTCATGAGTGTGATGATGATGCTGCTGATGATGATGCTGGTGAGGATGATGATTCTGATGTCGGTGGTGATGATGAGGCGGATGAGGATGATGCTCATGTTGGTGATGATGGTGATGATGATGATGATGATGATTATGATGATGCTGATGATGATGATGATAATGATGTCGACACTGATTATGATGCTGATGATGTTGATGATGATGCTGATTCTGACTGAACCGATGATGACGATGATGATGATAACGATGAAGATGACGATGCGAGTTTCGATACTGATGAGGCTGCGGATGTTGATTATGATGATGTTGATGATGATGCTGATGTTGCTCATGCTGTTGATGATGATGTTGCTGATACGATTGATGACGATGAGGAGGAGAAGGAGGAGGAGGAGGCCGAGGAGGTCGAGGAGGACGACTACAAGGACAGACTATGATGCTGATGTTTGGTATGATGTGTTGCCTGGTGGCGGTGGTGGTGCTGCTGATGATCATGATTATGATGGCGCCCATGGCGTTGCCGATGATTATGACGATAATCATCCTGCTATTGATCATGTCGGTGATGACGGCGGGAAGGATGAGGAACAGGAGGAGAAACAGAAGGACGGAGGAGGAGGACCAACGGAGATACCATACCAGAGATAACCTCGACGATTTTGAAGATGATGACGGTGTGGGGATGATGATAACCATGATGAGTATGATACCAGTCATGCTGAAGATGATGATCGTGCTGATGGTAAGGATGCTGAGATGCCAGACTCGACTCGTTAGCTCGTGCTGTCTTGCAGGCTGTCGAATTGCACCTCGGGGGTAGGCGGCAGCGGCGGCGATGATGAGGACATGACGTGGACCCCCCCATGACGCTCCAGCCTCCTCCTTCTCCTAGGTTGCCGTTGGGATATTCGAAGCCATAGCAACCCACTAGGGGGGTGCACAATATTCCGCCCACCGCAACCTCGGCCCTGATTCTCACTCTCTGCCAGGGGGGGGGGGAGGCAGGTCTTCAAGCTTTTGATGAGAATTCTTGAGCTTCGTGAGCTTCGTTCTCTTTTGATGCATGTCGTAGTTTAAGCCCACTTGCTGCTCCCACGACTGAACGACTGGAAGACATCAGGGACCTATCTGAAGGATTGGGGACATCATACTCTTAAGTGTGACGTAGAAGTGGGCAGGGATGGATGGAGGGAGGTGTGGCGACCCACTTGCGGCACCACTGGGGGCTAAGTCACGGAGGCGGGGAGGAAACGTCAGTGGCAACAGCATGCGGGCAGCTGTTCTCGTTCTAAGTAGGGAACTTCTCACTAGCCATCACTATACATGTCCAGTGAATTCAGTTGAATCTTCAGTCGCAGACGTATAGAGTACACGTCGACGCTTGAGGCAAAGTTCATCGAGCTTCATTGGGCTGTTGAAACTGTGTTGGCGAATGTATTGGTCTGTCAGTCGTTGTTGGAGAAACCTATCATTGCCTTCCCCTGAATGTAGCAAGCCTAAAGGTGCTTCGTCATGCACTTGGCGAGCCGATATAACCGTTTTAGGATGAGCTCGCATATCGATGAATTGGCAGCTGCCCCTATCGAGCTGCAACTTCGGCCTAACAAACTTACCACAGTGGTATAGATTATTGATTATGAGTTCTAGTCCAGACTAGTGTCCCCCGATGGCGATGACGACGACGGCGATCGCGGCGGCGGTGACGACAACGACAACGGCGACGGCGACGGCGACGGCGATAATGACGACGATGATGACGACGAGGACGGGGACGACACCGATGACGACGACGACGACGACGACGACGACGACGACGTCATCGATGACGTCGCGCTGGTAGCCGTGGAGCAGTCACCCGGTGGGGATATAATGCGAAAGAGTTATGCGGGGCTCGCCCGCGTTGCTGCAATCACTCACAAGGAGCATGTCTGGTGCAGTCTTGCCCTCCAGAAGTCGCGCCCCAGACTCGTCGGCATCAGTTCCTTACGAATCTATCTTCCAGGGGGGAGTTGCGGCGGCGGCCGATCCTCGGCGGCAGGAGGATTGTGGCGGGAGAAGCCCCAGGCCAAAGCCCTCCAAAGCTTGGAGCGACCCAATGGCGAGCACGCCAGCCCAAGCGCTGATCGGTTTCTGACCAAACCGGGGGCGCCGTTGATCGGTTTCCGACGAAACTGGTGAAGGCGATTATTGAATTGCACACAAAGCAGCGAAACGTTGACCGAAATACAATACATTGTTTGGTACATGTTTGATTCGATATGACCAAACTGGCGAAATTGCGCAAGTTTTCGCACGCACCGGTACAAAAACGATCGGTTTCCGAACGATCTGGCGAGGCGTCGATTTGTTCCCGCACGAACCAGAGACATGTTTATGTTGTTCTGCCAACGCCATGAGATTCTTCATGCGCGTGGCTAAATGTCTGGAGATCGTCCACTGCTTGGCGGGCACCCTCGAGGCACCCTTGGTGTATGCGCGCGCCGGGAGGGAATCGCGGGGCCTGGGGGCCCGCGCTCTGCGTCGAGGGCGGGCGCGCCCGACGGGACGCGGGCGAGCAGGTGCCGAAATCTAAAAAGGCGGATGCGGATGGGGGAGGGCGGGCAGGGAAACGGGAGAGGAGGGCGCGCGCCCGGCGCGCGCTAAGTCCCCCCCCCCGCTGCAATTCTATCGAGTTTTCCATGTGCGTCGCCGGGGCGCCATCGCGCCCGCGAGCGCACGCGCCGCGCGTTCTTGGGGGCTCGGCTGTTTAGCTGCCCGCTCGTTTAGTTGTGCCCCGTCCGCCTTCGCCCCCGCGCGGCGATGCCACGATGCCGAGGCATTGCAACCTCTTCGTAGGGTTTTCGCCCCCTCCGCCTTCGCCCCCGCGACACCGCGGCCCGTGCAGATCTCGTGCAGTCGATGCAGCAGCCAACGGCGTGCTCAACATTTTCGCAGCCGCATTCTGGATCGCGAAGAGTCCGCCACAGTTTGTGCGATATGTTAGGTGTTTCCAAGAGCTTCCCCAAACGATCTCACACACAAATTATTGGACGCGTCTTTTAATACATGTTAGGCCAATACCAGTTTCTAACGCGCGCGCACCCTCATTTCCATGCATATACGCGTATGTATTTCATATGTTAGAAAGGGTGATGAACCTTGTTTGTTCATACCAGTGTTGTTCATGATTCACATTCTGTTGCTACAGAACTATTGCAAAAGTTGGGCGTTCACAAATCTTTATTGTCGTGTTGGTCAATGCTTTGTCTTCTTGTATGTGTCATATGGTTTTGCGGCGACGGTGGTGGCGGCGAGACCACGACGACGAGGACGAATCTGCAAGGGAGCGCCAGGACGGCGGAACCGCGCCCGCCAGGGGGGCAGTTGATGGAGATGAGGAGAGGGTGGAGGAGGAGGAGGAGGAGGAGGAGGAGGAGGAGGAGGAGGAGGAGGAGGAGGAGAAGGAGGAGGAGGAGGAGAGGGAGGAGGTGGACATGAATGTTGTTTGGGTGTCGATGTTGGCGCATTGTGGGATGTGGCGGGGTGGCAAAGGAGAGGGAGGAGGTGGAGTGGGAGGAGGAGGACGACGAGGAGGAGCAGGGGGAGGAGGAGGAGGAGAGGAGGAGGAGGAGGAGGAGGAGGAGGAGGAGGAGGAGGAGGAGGAGGAGGATGGGACGTGGTCAGCGTTGCCCGTCTTGGACAGAAATTGGGCCGTCTTGGAGGCAGTTGGTCCTCGGGCGCGGGAACCTGCAGCACTTTGCGAAGGGATTGTGGTCCTGGGAGCAGGAGGTGATGCGCGCGGCTGGGCGCGGCCTGGGAGGTAGGGTGCCCTTCAGCAGGTGCAGAAGCACTACCAGACAACATTTGGCAGTCTAGCGCGCCTCAACCCGCCAGGGGGCACGGTTGTGGATAAGGAGCAGTGGTGAACCCCTCCCCGAAGAGGAATATGGTTTTGGACGGGGAATGCAAGAATTCGTTAGACCACTCTCGCGCAGAGGGCTGGTCGCATGCCGACTACTCATTGGATGTACCTGATGTTGTCGTCGGCCTCGGCGTCGGCCTGGTCAGCGTCTTTGCTTTCTCGTTTCTCCTCCTCCTCTCTCCGCTTGATGGATGATGAGGGGGAGGAGGAGAAAGAGGAGGATGGGACGACCTTGCGGCAGAACGTCAGCTTCAGGCAACAGCTATCGCCTGGATGCCTCCCCCTTGGCCTGGATTCGGGCTGCCAGCGCTCGCAGTCGGTCAGAGTCGACCAAGCAAGACGACCCAGCAGCAAGAGGGCCTGGATGGGGCAAGAAGCACCGACTTCGACGGCGCTCTAGCAGGCGCCAGCAAATCATCACCCTCAGGATTCTTTCTGTAATGAGGGTGGAGGCCAGACTGAAGTCTTGTGAGCGCCTGTTCTCCCGCAGAGCCCAGCTTCTTGAGACAGGTCTGGCCAGGCAAGAAACATCGCCTGCTGGTATATGCTCCGCAGGCAAACCAGACAAAAACAGCGGTCTTTGGGTTTTGTGCAGGATAGCAAAACCCATCTTGTGATGTCTCTCGGTCTCAGCACCCTGGAGGCGCCTCAGGGCCGTGGACAAACCAGCACAACCATTCATCGGGCGGGACTCGCCCTCAAAAGAAATCCTGAAACATTTCTTACATTTGAAAGCGGGTCGGTCACCACTGAGCTCCTCCCAATCATGCCAATCAGGCGGGGGGCGAACTCTAGGCAACCTCTTCTCCCTCGGGGGTCTCTCAAAGTGCAGCTCAGGAAACAGAGAGAGCACCTTCCCGAACATCAGCGCACACGCACGGAGGTCCTGCACCTGCCTATCCAGCCTCTCCAGATCAGCAGGTGCAGGCTGAGGATGAAGCGAGAGGGCGTGCTTAGCCAGGCGATCAGCGTCCTGGTGAGCAAGGGCTATTCGCTTCTGGTCTGGGGGGAGGGCCTGTGTGATAGCATCCGACCGATGGGCGGGCGTATGCTGGGTCTCCCCCATAGCATCAAATCCAGGGGATTGTTGCGCAGCACGACGGAAGCCAGTAAGCATTTCCCGCGGGCAGAGCTACGCCTCATCCGAGAGATTGTGCAGACGCACGGCCCCTTTGCAATCACTGAAAGGGGAACTCATGCCCGAGCTGAAAGCGCAAGCAGTGGCCCGGCCCAAATGTTCGGCCGCCTGGGGCGTTTGGTGCAACACAGGCCACACTGTGGCCATGAAACGGGTCCGAATCTGGTAAACATCCCCTGGCTCTAAATAAACTCCCGCGAAAGCAGCGCGGTTGAGTTCTAAAATTGGGTACTGGGTGGCCGAGCCGTCGACCGCTAAGTCGCAGCTCTCACTCCGTTCTACAAACTCCTCGAGAGAACGGCTGCCCATTCGCATCTTGGAGGAGGGTGTCCGACGCCGCCGAGGGGGGGGGGGGAGTCATCATCGGGCTGGGCCATTATCAGTCGAGACCAAACCAATCTCTCTGCGGGCTGGCAATAACGGGCAGCCTCGATCATATTAGGCTCAACGGCTTCGCTGCGGGCCGTTGCAACCTCTGGATCATCGCATAACCGCTGACGGTGAAAAATAGAGTCAGGTTGGCCACACTTGGGACAAAGGCCGTCTGAAACGTAGCCTGACTCTTTCAAGCGGTCTACCGTCCAGCAGCCATTCGAAAAACAGGAGCAGATCCAATGCTTTGCTCGCGGCGGGGTTCGCTTCGAGCGGGGGAGGGGGCGGGGGGGTCCACGCACGCGCGCGCGCCATCAAACGAGGGGAGACTCGCCGCTAATCGCCACTCGTGGGGTCTCTGAACTCCTGGCTGCAAAAGGCCGGCAACCATGGCTGGGCTGTGGCATAACAAATCAACAGCGTTGCCCTAAAACTAAGCGCCGTCCAGCCTATGCGGTCTAAACTCAGAAGCATTCGATGACCTGGTCCCCGAGAATGCCTCCACTCAGTTGGTCCCAGACGTAACTCCTGAGCCTCGAGGTCCCTCCAGAGCCTGATGTGATCCCTGAACGAGAAAGGGCTGGTGGACGGCGTCGTCAGACTTCTCCACAAACTGGTCGACCATTGTCTGGCAGGTGCCGTCGCCTGAAGCCACGCAGGATCTCCATGTATACAAACCTTCGCCGTGAGCGACGCACCTCTGTGCGCTGGCGAAAGACCTGAGAGCATCGCGCCCCTGAGACCGTTGAGTTCCTGGTCGGACATTCCCAGGGCCATGGGCCCGTAGCCCGCGGCAGGCCTGACCCCACAAATGTAAATCTTGCTCATGCGAGATCGGTCCCTGGGCAACTGCTTTCGGAAGTAACGGATAAATCCATGACGGGTCCTCATTTCTTTGAAACGAGCCTTCCTTTTTGTGCGCCCTTCTTTGCGTGCCCGACGCTGTCCTGGGGCTAGGTCGCAGCCCCGCGAGATGGCCGAGTTGCAGGCGAGAGACGCGCAGTAGCGGGAAAGCTTCTTGGCCAAACGGGCAGCCACGCGCTGAGGAGATGCAAAAGCCGATGCCTTGTCAGCAGCTAGTTGCGCTCCCAGCCGATATTGAAATCTATACTTCGTATCATCAGCCGCCCCAACCAGATCCTGAATGATTTTTTCTTCCTCCCCAAACGTGAGGATCGTATCATCATCAATGTAAGAGCCCAGGGGTACTTGTGGGTCCCGAGTAGCAAACTGACCAAACTCGAGCAGCGTGTAAACCTTAACGAAAGCATCATTATATATGTCTCCAGCTGGTAATCCCGACTCTGCAAAGAGGGGGGGAGGACTGTGGTGGGCTCCCAGTCTCAGTGTCCTCGGACTCCTCCAGAGGTTATACAGGGTCTTGACGGGCGCCCTCGGGGTCCCCCAGTACTCGGCGCGCGCGCGTAGCCAGGATAGCCTAAACTATTCATAGTACTTAGTTCCATCCCAGATGAAGCCAGCAGTGACCTTGCCCCGAGACTGGGCTTCTTCAGCCAACATGCTCTGCTGCCGCACCGCTGCTTCCGAAGACTGCCCCTCCCCGAAGGACCAGTAGGCCCTATGGGGCCGAACCAGGAAATCATCAACTTCAGGCCGTCTCAGCCTTTCCCAGATGCGAACTGGTGCAGCAAGGAGCAGCATGGGCCGAAGACCGCCTTTCGGCTTCTCGAGAAGCGGCAGCAGCATCCACAGCAACTGCACCGGGAACAGCCCGAGGCGCTCGACCGCCTCAAACAAAAACATATCACCTCCAGGCCAGCATCGCTGAGGAGGCTGAAGTGGCGCACGTGCAGCCCGCCAAGCGACTGGGCCGTGTGAACACTGAAAGACCTCGATGCCAACCGAATATGATCAGGACAAGTTCGAGGGAAACAGCTTCTGTCAGGTATCCACGCCTCTGGGGCCTTGTCTGTGCCTTCCAGTAGCCTCCGAGGTGAGCAGCTTCAGCCTCTAGGAGCTTAACGGGGTCCGCCGAGTAGATTCCTGGGGCCACTTGAGTAACTGTGGGCTGCCACTTCTTCTGGAGCTTGGTGAACCTGCGCATGAGCCTCGCTGAGCCGGCAAGAGCCTTCTGTTGCCATTCGTCCCAAGACTGTTGGAGGAGCTTCTCCCTTTCGTCATTAGCATCCAGGAGGTCCTCCTGAATCGTATCCAGAAAATACTCAGCTCTATCGCGCCACTCCTGCATATGGGGATGGCCTAAACTCCACTCAGCCGCGAGGGCTCTCATTTCCTTTATGGACGCATCCAGCCTGATGTTGAGGCCTTCCCCAGGACAGGAGTGCTGCAACGAAACCTGGAGGGTCAAGGTCTGGGCCTGGCCCTCTGCGGCGCTGGCGGTGGCCTGCGCAAACTCGGCAAACGCGTCATAACGCCATCGCCATCCTGAGCAGACTTGGAGCTGGTCATCAGCATGCTTGGGACGGTAGAAAACAGGAGCCCAGGAAGCTTTTATCGACTGTCCCCTCATTCCCAAAACCTTGGCCTCGATGCCCAGGAATCGAACTAGCTCCAACTCGGCGCAGTCCGCGAACGTGGTCCAGGCGGCAGTCAGACTGGTCCACGCCTCATCGGCAGGACTGTGACGTGCAAGAGCAACGGCATATGCTGCCTGATGCAGAGCACCCTCCCAGCGTCCTGGCTCAGGCACTGGACCAAAGGGTAGCTCAAGCGGCAACTTGAGGTGACTGCGATAAATCAACTGCTTGACCTGGAGAGCATCAGGCCGAACCTGCAAAACAACAGGGCGATGTGGTTTGACATCTCACTGCATGTCAGCTTGAACTCCCGAGACGAGCCTAGCTACACCAGCTCCCAAGGCGAAAAAATCAATAATCGAATTGGAGGTAGGGCTTCTGCAAGTGGGCGCTGTGGGGGCCATGAGGAGCATGCCCAGCTTACGTGCGAAACCTGAGCTCTCAACGACGTCGGGGGTCACATTCCAATCTCCCGCGATAACCGAGTGAGCAGGGCCACTAACAGCACGACCTAACTTGGCCACCAGGTCGAGGTTGAACTCGCTGAGTCCTTCCGCCGACTTGACATACACCGAAAACAGAGATATAGTGGGCCACCCAGGGAAGTCCACGAGGACCTTCATGAGCCTGTGCGGGGCAATGGGAGCATCTCCTTCTGGCGGCCACCTGAGGCCAATGTCCAAACGACCGAAGACAGCAACACCTGCAGACTTCTTACCTGTGTCGGGGTTGTAGTGGCTGGGAGCGAAAAGTGCATGCCATCCAAGACTGCGCGCCTTGGCAGTAGCCCTGCCAACGAAGCCGGAGCTCGTGCCCACTTCCTGCGCACAGAGAAGAACTGTCGAACTCTCTCGAAGACGTCGTTTGAGAGTCGTCCAGCACGAACCGTTAAAACTCTCTACCTGGTACTGACTGTCAGTACTCAACCTGTGCGGCGACCCTTTCAGAGGTGGAACGGGGGTGCCTGCGCACGAGAGAGGAATCCCACAACACTTGGGAGCAGGGCGCTGGAACATAGTGTCACCCGCACTTTTGTTTCTTGGCCATGACCCCCAGAGTTTTGACCATATCTTCGAAAACGCGCTTGTTGTCTGGGCCCTCGGCCTGAGCAGCCATGAACAACTTCTCATCATCTTCTGCATCCAACCCATCCAAATCCATATCTGCTGGAACGGGTATGTTGGCATGCTCATCCCCATCGCTACCTCCTCCCACCTTACTCTCCTGGGCAGGGACCGCTGAAGCAGGAGGGGGAGGAGATTGGGATTGCGCAGCCTCTGCCTGAAGCTGAGCCTGCAGAAGCGCCTTGTACTTGCCGAAGGCGGCCGAGGACATGAGCTGCTGCACCTCGGGGTCGCTCTGCACGCTCTCGGCTTTGAGCTCGAAGGACGGGGCAACAGGAGGAACCACCTTCGACATGGTCGCCTGCAGCTCAACCTTCGTGGCCTCCACATCAACGCGTAGCTGCCGAGCCTTGGCCTGCATGGCCTCCAGCTCCCCCTGCGCTGCCTTGATGAGGGCCTCTGGCACCTTGATGTCCTCCTCCTGCTTGTCGAGCTTCTGCTGGGTCCGCTGAAGCTTGTGCCCCAACGCGGTGTGGCGCGAGAGCGACGGCTTCTGGCTGTTGAGTTGAGCCCTAGCATCTTTGAGCTCCTTCTCCAGCGTCTCCTTGGCTGCGGACGGGACTGCGTCATCATTCCGAACTGCATTGAGAGTGGCCTCGAGCGATTTGGCACGTGCCAGCATCTGCCGACCTGCGTCATCAGCGGGCGCACCCACATTACTGTCACCGCTGGTGGCTGCTGCGCCAGGCTGCTGACGTTGGTTGCCACCTGCAGCTCCGAACTGCTTGACAAACTGACCCATCTGCTTCTGAAGCTGGCTGATCTGCTGGTTGACTCCCTTGTCATGAACAGGAGGACCACGAGCCCAAGCACCACGCGGAGGACGCTGCACAACATCGCCACACGATGACGACTTCTGCTTGTGCTCCTCAGCCCGCTTCTTCGCCTTGTCGATGATGCTACGCGGCGCAGACTGTCCGCACTGGCATCTGATGCGGCTCGCAAAGCTCGCATTGCGGCCGCAGCTGTGACAACCCCACTTCGGCTCCCTCGGGCCTGGTAGGACATCTGGGTCCACCATGAACGCTCCTCCAGGAGCTCACTGAATGCGGCGGGTTGGGACCCCGCAAACTGAGTCGTGACGAGCCAACAAGACCCGCAAGTGCGAGTACCGCTCTGAAGACGGCACTTGCAAGCCCCAAACTGGGCCAGAACGGCTAGAAAGAGGAGGAGGAAGAGGAGCAGGAGGAGGAGGAGGGGGAGGAGGAGGACCCGCGCTCTTACTGCAGTGCGGTTCTGGGTCGGCCTGGGCAGCGGCAGCGGCGGCGGGCCTGGTTGGGTCCAGCTTCGTTGGGCTCGAGTCGCAGGTCTCTGGGAGACTCTCATTGCGCAAAAGAACACACATCAGCAAGGTTTACCCCCAGCTGGGGTCATCTGATTGCGTCGGAGCCTCTTGCAGTTGCCTCACGACTTGGGCAATGGGGAGGGGGGCTCTCAGGACAAAAGGTGAGCGAGGATGTCGGCCTTCGAATCTTCGCCTCCCTTGGAGCATCATCCCGTTGTTGGGTGGGGACCTTGGATCGTCATCCAGAGCGGGAGCAGGAGGAGCAATGGGGAGAAGGAAGAACGGTAGAGAGGGAGGAGGAGGAGGAGGAGGTTTCAGTTTCGGGGGCCCGCGAGCAGACTGAGACGTTATCCATTGCCAGAGGGTGTAGAGGGCCTTAAGTGGCCTTGAGCCTGGGAGGGGCCCGAGGCGGAGGGGTGATGATGATGATGATGATGATGATGTTGGTGATGATGATGCTGCTGGTGATAATGATGATGATGATGATGATGATGATGATGCTGATGATGCTGATGATGATGATGATGAAGACGATTATGATGGTGATGGTGATGATGCTGCTGATGATGATGATGAACATGATGATGATGATGATGATGATGATGATGATGATGATGATGATGATGATGATGATGATGATGCTGCTGCTGCTGCTGCTGATGATGATGATGATGCTGATGATGATGATGATGATGATGATGATGATGATGATGATGATGATGATGATGATGATGATGGGCAGAAGGGGGAGAATGGAGGAGGAGAAGAGGGACGATCTGCGGTTTGGTGTGTAGTTGTTCGCATCCCAACGGGGCGGGGTTGCCACATGTCCAGGGACACGGTTCCAACTTGTCTGCGCGCACCGCATACCATAGCCGCCAGGCCCCACGATTCCCCAATAGTCCTTGGGAGTTCCGCCTCGCGTCCACATACCGCGGCCGCCAGGGCCCAAGACATCGCTCCAGATACCGCGGCCGCCAGGGCCCAAGACCACCCGAGAGTCCCTTGCCATCTCTCCCAGGAGCGGGCGGTTCCGCTATCGAGGATCTATCGACGATCCATCGGTGATGTATCGTCGATTCAAGCTTGATGTCTCCCCCCTGAACCGCCCCCCCCCTAAATGTTGGCCCTCGTGCCCGCCCCGTTTTCCGCGGCTGCAGCCGCGGACTCGCATGCGGCTCCGCCGGACCGCGTGGTGCCCGTCCGTCCCCCAGGCAGTCTCCCCAGACACCCTCGCGTCGCGGGAATAACACGTTATGGCGGGAGATGTTTGATTATTTTCGGCCTCTGGATGCCGTTCCCCAGTCCCAGGGCCGTAAAAGAACGGCTCGGGATGGAAGCTTGGACTCGGGGAAGGGGTCGAGACGATTTTTGAAATTTGGATTTAGGCAGTCCCCTTTTCCACCGCCAGAAGATGTGTACATCCACCGCCTCGGAGAAGCTAGTTTCTTTAAGTTCTCTTGCGACAACTGGCGTCACCGGGGGCAAGGGGGTCGCAATTCTTTATTTGCGTCAATGCCGCCTGGGAATTGCCAGGGGTAGCTAAGGGCAGTCGTGCCCCAGGGCATGACTCTGTCGTGCCACAGGATCTCGAAGATCTTTCGAGCAGCGGTGGATCTGTATACAGTGTGCTTAGCGTGTCGCTCCCCTGGTTCTGGCCCCCCGCGCTTCAGCGCGATACGCTAGCCACGTCCCCGCTCCCGAGCCTCAACGTCCCGAGTGGTTCCCAGCCTCCCTGCCCGCACAGCGGAGCGACTCGCTATCCGCTTGCAGGGCACAGCGTGTCGCCAGGGCCGCCACCGCGGCACGCTAGGAAAAAGTTCCTGACCGGATCTGCCCGCCCCTGAGGGCGGGCAAGCGTTCATGTCCACTGTCCCCTTGGGATCCAGGCCAGGACCCGAGCAGCTCTGGAGGTGGACGTCTCCCAGCGGTGCACCTTCCCCTCGTTCCTCGAATTTGGCCCAAGGCTCGACGTCCGCCCACTGTGGGGGTCGACAGCCAGGTGGTCCGAGCTCGGCGGCGCGCCGAGGGGGGAAGTGAGAGGGGGCAGGCGCTCTTAGAAGGCGATAGGGCTTCTCAGAAGCCATCTGGCCTTTTGAGAAGCCGTGTCTGTTTTCGGATGAGGCCTAGAAAGATCCCCAGAAGGTAGGAGGCCTTCTGAGCCTTCTGAAAAGGCCGGCCCCCTGCTGCCTTTGCCACTCGGCGCGCCGCCGACGAGCTGCTGTCAGCAATGGCCGCTCTCCGCCTAATCGTAGCGATCGCGGCCGTCCCTGCCTCATGCGGGGCGGCGCTGCTGCACGGAGACTCGCAGGCGCCCGACCTTGTGGCCACCAGGGAGCAGCTGCTGAAGTCCCAGGCGGGCGGCGTCACGGGAACGGGCCGATCGAGCCGACCCTTCCTCGTCGCCGTCCTTCCCTCGTCGTTGTCGTCGTCGTCGTCGTCGTCGTCGTCCTTCTCCCCATCCCTCTCCGGAAGCCTCGCAGGGTGGGCCCTTTCCCAAATCCACGTTTCAGTGTGGATCGTTTGCGAGCCTCGCCTCCGTCGTTTTCGTCGTCGTCGTCGTCGTCGTGCGTGTTGCTCTGCTCGGGCCTTGTTCCCCTTGCGCAGTGACCACCACCACCACCACCACCACCACCATCACCACCACCACCACCACCACCACCGCCGCCACCACCACCACCACCACCACCACCACCATCACCACCACCACCACCACCACCACCACCACCACCACCACCACCACCACCACCACCACCACCACCACCACCACCACCACCTATCTGACCTCGCGCTCTCTCGGCTGCGCGCTGCGAGCGACAAGCTCTGGGGATTCAGGCCTGCTTCGTCGAGTTGCGTTTGTTCTAGGTCGCCCCCGGGAACGCAAAGATGATTGCGCTTCGCGCATCGCGGTCTGGGTTGGAGAGGCGCCCTTCTCCAGGGCGGCGGCGTGAGGACGCGAAGATAACCGCGCGTCGAGCATCGCTGGGCGCGATGCGCGAAGTTCATTAGGCGAGCCAGGTTCTCGTTGGAACAAGGGGGGAATCACGAGCAGGCCGTCCGCGCTGACGCGCGCCCAGGCAGCCCATTGTAAGGCGGCGCGCGCCAGCGGCCCGCGCTGGCGGCGGCGCCCTTGGCCGGCGAGAGGTGGCCCTTCTTGGCTTTGCGCCCGCATGAGACGGCCCATGGAGTGGCCCCGTTGGCGCCCAGTGGAAGGCCCTGCAGGTGCCCGTGAAGTGGCCCTCCCCCCCGGCCGACTAGGGCGCCCGGCTCGCAGGCGCGGGAGGAGTGACCCCCAGGGTGCTCGCGGCCCCGTCGCCAGCGTGCGCGGGCCTCGCGGCCCTGCTGCTGGGGCTCCCCCGCGAGGGCGCCGAGTGCCTCCGGACTGAGGCCTCGGAGGGGCCTCCGAGGGCCTCCAGCGGCCCCCCTCCCTCTCCCCGCGCGGGGGCCCACCGCCCCAATGCAGACGGTGCCGAGGGGCCCTCCTGTTCGGTGGCCCTGCGTGCGACCAACAACGAACCTCACCCATGCGGGTTCAATCGACGCTGGGGTGTCGGACACACCCGCTGGGTTCACTTGGCTGCGCGCATATTCTCGGATTCGAAACCCCAGCCGCCGCTTCAGAAGGCTGATCTGCAGTGGTAGTGTTCACATTGTGATTTTTCTTTCGTCCGAGGCGAAGGTTTGTCCGTAACGACTGCGCATGGGGGTTCAATATTCGGGGCCCTGGGCAGGCGGCACACATATGCATACACATATCTATGTAATACGTACACATGTGTATACCAATGTATCAGTGTATCAGTCTATTAATATATCAATGTATGGATATATGTTTATATCGGAAACCATACTCACACATATAGATATTGATATGTATACAGGAAGTGGTATGTACTTACGAATTCTTATGTGTGTTCTAAGGAACTGGGCCTGGATCGCGGTCAGTCGGCTATGTTGCCACCGTCGCCGCCCCGTCGCCGCCTCGTCGCGTCCCGTCGTCTGGGCCTGGGTGCTGCTCGCGGCTACGTTGCCGCCGTCGCTGTCACGTCCCCGCCTCGTCGCCGCCCGTCGTCTGGGCCTGGGTGGCGGTCTGGCGGCTATGTTGCCGCCGTCGCCGCCCCGTCGCCGCTTTGAGATTGCACCGCGCAGATTGCATTACAAAGTTGCACCCCCAAGTATTTCGCCACATAGAGTCTCTTGATAAGAGAGACAATAGGATGTATCCCCCCCAGGGATTATCGATACACCCTGGGGATGTGCCGTTTACAAATGAGTTCGTTGTATCGTACATTGACAATGCGGGGTCCTACCATCCCAGCTAGGCTGGGGCCTTCACCGCCCTTTGTCAAGTGATACGATGCGCGCGCACTCGTTTATCACAAGCCACCCAGTTGCAATACCCCCTTGCCACCAACGGAACGAATTGCACGCGCGCGTCGTCGTGCGCGCACTCCTCAATCCGTCAAAAAAACCTGGGCATCGAGGTGTTCAACTGAGTGCCCCGAAATAGATCAATAATACCGTGATGCATCATATGTGTTGGTTCAATATAGAATGTCTGCGCACGCACTTGCAAATTCATGTGGGCACTATTTTTTTATCGTGCTCCTCACATTCGACCCCGCGGTGCCCTCGCGCGCGCGTGCCGAAATTGTTTGAACGCCCTTGCGCGCGCTGGGGGGGGGGGGGGGGGGGCGCGATGTCTGACGCATTAAACCACGCGGGTCACTCGCGCCCGACGGCCTCTCGCGCATGTCAAAATCCTTCCAAAACTTTCGCAGCCGACGCGTGGGCGTCATCACTGTCATCGGCGTGATCAGCATCGACGCCGTCACTGGCCGCGCCGTCATCGCTGTCATCGTCGTCGCCAACATCGCTACTGGCATCGCTGCGCCTGCTGTTGTCGACGTCGCAGTGATACCGCGCCCGCCCGAGCCACCGACTCGCATTAGAATGCCCGCGCATCGGCGCGGCCTGCGAGACGCGTTTGGAAGTCCGCAACCGTCAAAGCCACCGCGGCCGCGCCAGATTAATTGGCCGCTCTGCGCGCGAGCCTGCGCGCGCTAGCGCGGCCGTAGCGATGCGCCAGCCAACGCCAATCACTTGTCGCAATCGCCGCCTCGCTGCCGAATTGGTGTTGCGGGTGGCTGGGTGGGATTATTGCGCGAGCTGTGGAACTCATGCGTTCAAGTTCGGCGCAGAGAAATTCGGACCCACCGCCCTCCCGAGGCGCGTTTTATCCCTCCTTCATGGGGATGTTCGATTTACATGCGGCGTTGCCCCATTGCCCATTCAAAGTTTAAGTTATTATCATCCCTGCCAAGCTGCCCCCCCCCCCCCCCCCCATCCCTTGCCGCCAAAAAAACGCGCGCGCATTTGGCATATCCAAAAACCTTGTTCAAGCCCCATCATGTTCAAGTCCCTTGAAATCGAGAACCCCGAAAACGCATTTTATAAACGGCGTCGATCGGTTTGCGACAGGAACTTCCACGAGAGCCTGCGCTCGCGCTCGCGCAGATTCTACAGCGCAAACTTCGGTTTCTCAACATGTTCATCAAGCGCGACTGAACGTGCCCCTCGCGCGCGCACTTCGAAATTGTTCGAACGCCCTTGCGCGCGTGGCGACGTAAGAATCCCGCGCAACAGTGGAACGAGCTTCGCGCGCCCGCGTCGTCGCGCGCGCATCCCAAAAATCCATCCAGCATTAGGGGTTTCGCACATATAAGGGTTCCAAATCGAGCGCGCCGAACACTTTTTAGAAAACAACGCGCATGGCTTTAGACATCTTTTTTTCTACGCGTTCAGCAAATTCTACCAAAGGTGCCTCTCGCGCGCGCGTGTTGGAAAAATTCGAGCGCGCGTCGCCTCTCCCGTCGCCCGCGCGTCGAGGGGCGGGCGAGGGCGCTCGGCGGGGGCCTGCGCCCCTCCCGAATATGGCCAGCGGCCGCTTCCGTCGGGCGACACAGCGCGGCCAGGAACGCAGCGACGCCCCCCCCCCCCCCCGATGGCCTAGCCGGAGACCGCCGGGGGCCAGGCGCCCAGTCCCCGCCCGCGCGGTCGCGCCATGAGGCCTTGGGTTTCAGGGCGCAGAGGCGGCCGAAGGTGTTCGACCCTTCTGCGGGGCAGAGGCGCCGGACAGACGTCGCAGCCTTCGCGCGCCGGGCCGGGCGACGCCGACCTCCCCGACGCGGCGCGGCAGGGCGAGAGTTTCAGGCGGCTGGCAGCAGACGAGCGGGCAGACGCGGGGCATCGCCCCGCAATCCACGGTCAGGGGCGGGGGAGCTAACCGCCAAGTCCCGCGCCCGGGCGTTCCCGGGGCGGGGGGGCCGCGAAACCAGGGCCAGGTGTCCGGCCAGCTCGCCAACTTTCCTTCCAGGCGCTGCAGGTACAACTTGTGAGCAGCGAGCAGAAAGCCAGCCTCCTCGAGCAGCCCGAGGACTTCGATGACGGCCAGGAGACCGACCTTCGCGAACAGCGGCTCGCCAGCAGGCGACAGCTGCCAGCGCTGAACGAGCTCCTGGAACTGCTCGGGAGGCGCTCGCGGCGCAGAATTATCGCCCACGGGCGCCGGAAAGCGGCCCTCTTATAGGCAGCGACCCGCTCGGCGGAGGCGAGATCAACATGGGCGGGGGCAATGCCGAAGTCCCTCAGAGCACGTGAGGGGCCCCACCTGGGGCTCGGTTCGCGGCGCAGCTTCTCTCTGCCCTGGCGGGCAGGTCCACGGTCGAGCGCCCTCGGGGGTGGATTTCCCAGCCCGCGCTGCGGGGCTCGAATTCGATGAGCTTCTCCAGCAGCATTCCCGACCGTGCGCAGGTCTTGCTCGCGGCCCGCTTGCGCGCGGCCCCGTGCGAAGCCACGAACGAGGGGGGCCTGCAGACGACGCGCCGGGCCCTGGAGTTTCGATGGGCCATGGGAGGTGGCGACTTCGAGCTCCAACTGGCGAGCTGAGATTGTTGGCTCCAGAGCGCTGCAATCCTGCACTTGGACGCCGCCGTCTCGCACTACGATGACTTTGACTCTCGCGAGGACTTGCCGCTCCACCCGGTAGTAGACGTCGGCGGGGGAGGCGGGGCGCTTCTGGCGGCGACAGTTCCAGCGTAAGTGCCGATGGAGTCTAGCGCCTCTGCCGCCGGCCAGGCGCGCCTCACGTGCGCGGCAGGTCACTGGCGTTCTCAGGGCGGCTGCCCCGCCGCGGGTACGAACCGCTTTTTTACGCGCGTGGCTCAAGTGGTACACGGGCCGGCGCTTCCAGCAACGCGGTTCTCGATGTCTGATTGGGTGCGCCTGTGAAGACTCCGTTGGGCACTGCGCAGGCTGCCCGGTGGTCTGGGAGCTCGCGTGGTGGAGCCTCGCTATCCTTCTTTCCATTGCGTTTTTTTGTTGTTTTGAATTTCCTCCTCTCCTTCTCCCCAGCGAGCCTGCCCGCAGACCTCGTCCTGCGCTCGGCCACTCGCACCGCGGCCGTGTACTTGGCGCGCAGCCTGGCGAGACGCGCCGTTAGGCCTGGAACGCGCGCCGCAACGACGCTCGGTCAGATCGCCTTGGCGCTGGTCCGCGGCCACCCCGCCGCGCTTGCCATTGCGCGAGCCACTCAGCTCGCGGGTCTCCCTCCTGCTCCTCCTCCTTCTCCTCCTCCTCCTCTTCCGCCTCCTCCACCTCCTCCTCCTCCTCCTGAGCCTCCTTCGACTCGCTTCTTTCCTTCCTCGAGGTGTGCATGAATGGTGTCGCGTAGCACGCCGAGCGGAGCGCAGCGATAGGTCCACGCGGCCCGCGCGCCCTGTCCTGCGAGCGTGGCTGAAGCTCCAGGCCATGCTTTCGCCGTGTAATTTGTCCTGGCCACGTGGCCGATGGCGCGCGCTCCCGTAATCAAAACTGCGAAGCCGCGTTCGGGACGGAAGTTTGTGCAATTGTGACCGGGGCCGACGCCAGCACATCTCCCTCTCTTTCCTCGGTCCCTCGCCTCCTTCATTTCCCCGGGCCTGAATGGCGTCAGCCCCGCCCCCCCCCTCCTCCTCCCTCCCGGGCCTGAATGGCGTCAGCTCCCCCCCCTTCCCGACAGAGCGAAACCCCCTCTCTTCTCTCCCGGGCCTGAATGGCGTCACCCGCCCCCCCCCCCCCCGACAGAGCGAAGCCCCCCCCCCCCCCCCTTCCTCCCGGGCCTGAGTGGCGTCAGCTCCCCCTCCCCCCCCTCCTGTCCTCCTTCCTGGGCCTGAATGGCGTCAGCACCCCCTCCCTCCTCCCTCCTGGGCCTGAATGGCGTCACCCCCCCCCCCCCGACAGAGCGAAGCCACCCCCCCTCCTGTCCCCCAGGCCTGAGTGGCGTCAGCTCCCCCTCTGTCGTATCGACTCGTCGCGGTATGCTCGACAATATTCGCTGAAAGAGCAAACTATCAATCACCTCTGATGTAATCTGAGAAGGGAAAGTTGTCCTTTTTCCTCTACCAAACTCAGCGGGCTGGGTATCCAGCCAAATCACACAGTACAAAGTATGAAATGAAACCGCGCACAGAAAGCGCGGGCACTGAATATAAGTACGGAAATCAACTGCTCACCGTGTGGGCGTAATGTGCACAAAATCTCGATTTCCACGACACGGGGGTTCAGTGCATGCCGAACCCTTATTGTAAGCGGAAAACCTCCACCCCAGAAATTACTTTCGGAGATCGGGAGCTATTCTTCAAGGCGGCGAAAGACGGGGGGCAGGCCTGTACAGCAGCTGACAGGCGAACCAAGGTCTCGTCCTGCTCATCCTCGAAGTCACTCTCTGGATCTCCGTCCAGGAACTACTCTGGCACCACGGGGGGCCTCTCGATACCATCCTCGTCCATCCAGTCGAGGGTGTTCAGCGTCATCGCCTTGCGCTTCTTGGCTGAGGTGAAGCTCGGGTCCTGCACCAGGGCCCGCTCCTGCTTGATGTAGAAGCTCAAAGTCACCTGCAGCGCGAGCGACTCCAGCTTGGTCAGTCCATCAGCAATCATCGCCTCGGAATGGATCCATCGTAGTACGGTCTTGGCTGCATTCATGCTCTGTCTCATTGCCAGGGCTTGGATGGCGGACCTCTGGTCGTTGCAGCCATATCCTGACGAACAGGCGCGCACGATGCTGTCGTGCATGGCCTTGCAGTCGGTCACTCGAGTCCCTGGCACTGTCTGTAGGCACTGGTTGATCTCGTGGTAGGTGATCTTACGGCCGTTCATCGTCTCGTACCAGGCAAGTCGTGCATACTCCTGAGCTTCATTAGCCGTGGTGCCCATCTGGATCTCGGCGCTGAGAGAGCTTCTTGCTACGCGGGGTAGCTTCCTGGAGGCTCCCTGGATCACGGTGACGCTGGTTCGCTGTCCCTCTAGGATATTTCTCTCGGCCATGGCCAGGATCATCCCGCCCTGAGATCCGCCCGACTTCCGCACCTTCCAGGCCGCATCGTGCCAAGTGACAAACAATGGGTCCTTCATTGGCTTGAATACTATCGTAATCCATGACGTCTCGTGAGCCGTGCGTACCAGCTTGTTGATCTTCTTGTCAGTGGCCATAGTGCCCGTCGGTACTTCTCCTCCGAGGATGCTGGTCTCTCCGGCCAGCCACGTCATTCCCTGCGATGCCAGAAACATGGTGCTGCCCAAAGCCCCGCGGCACCGAGACTTGAGGCTGTCAGAGAGCTGGGCGTCATCCTTCAGCTTTTGCTCCTCCTTGGTCAGCTCGACGGCCTCCACTTTCTGTACCGCCTTCGCTAAGCTCTGGATGATGGTGAAATCGGCCAACTGCACATATTCAGAGCCGCACTGAGTGATAAAACCTGTTTCCCATGATCCCCAGCGGTAGAGTGCCTGCACCTCGAAGAGGTCCTTCTGGCCTACAGGGAAGGTAGGTATTCCGATCACGAAGTCGTCAACATGCACGAAGATCACCGTCTCGACCTTCCCAGCGCTGTCGTACTTGATCCACAGGCATGGCTCCAGAGTCATGGCCACGTAGCCCAGTTTCTCGAGGTCACTGGCCACCTTCTCGTACCACTCCTTGGGTGCGTTCACTAACCCGTAGGCTGCCTTCAGCATTTTCACGCACTCGTCCTCGGACAGCTGCAGAGCTTCTCGTAGTTCTGGGACTGGCTCCACGAGTAGGTCATGCTTGGCCTGGGTCGGGTTGCCCTGCAGGAAGGCTGCCTTCACGTCGCCCTTGTACATCCTCAGGTGGTTGTTAGCCATCATCTGTAAGGCCAGGTTGCGGCCTCGCGACGATACCGCTGGACTGGATTTCTCTCTATGGGCGCCAATTTCGGGTCCTGGAAACCCAGCAAGATCAGCCTAGCTTTCACCTTCCCCTCGTCCTTCAGAACGAGGTGCCATCTCATCTTCATGGGCTTCACTCCGGCTCGGCGAAGGGCTGCCTGACACACCTCGTTGTGCATCCAATTGTTGACCTCCACCATCTTCGCATTTGCCACCATTGCCTTCACCTCGGGAGCGGCCTTTCGCATGTTGATCTCCACCTGGCCCTTCTGGACTGCTTTCTTCAGGGTCTGTTTGGGTTTCTCGCTGAATGCTGCCAGCATGTCACCTTCCATCACGAACTCGGCTGTGTAGACCTCCCTCATCTCGTTCAGGTTGGCGAATATCTCCGACACTCCCAGATTGTCCTCGGTCCTAGCCTTCTTCTCTGGAGGGGACCCTGGAGAGCTCGACGATGCTCCCAGAGTAGCTCGCTCCCTTTCTCGCTTGATCCACGCGGGCAGGTCGTCCAGCAGCGGGTTCTTCTTGATGTCGTAGACATCACGGGCCATCTCAGCTGGAGGTGGAGGTGTTGAAGGACTTGCACTCGACGGTGGGATCTCCTCTTGGTCGGGCTCGCCTGTGATCTCAATGTCCGGGGTGTCGCTATCTTCGTCTGTCCCGACTGGCACTCCTTCGCCACCGGGTGACTCTGCAGCGGGCATTTCTTCGTCAGCGGGCCCTGCCTCTCCCGTTTCTCCTTCTGCTTCATGATCTGGATCTGGTTGAGCCTTTGGTTCTTTAGCTGGTACCTGTCGCTCGTCTCTGTCATGATCGACTCCTTCTGGGGGTCGCTGACTGCTCAGGTCCCAATACCTGGCGCCAATATCCAGGGCATCCAGGACTGGGCGCCTCTCGAGGGGCTTCGCCTTCTGAGGAATTGCGTGCAGTACCTTCTCGTGCTCCGAGGCTGGCCGTAGTTGTTGGGGAGTTGTCAGCACCAACTGGTTGTTGTGGTAGATCAGTACCAGATTCCGGGGGGGTGCCTCGCCCTCATCGTGCTTGAAGAACTGGTTGACGACCAGCGCGGGACCGATGAACTCGCCCTTCGACTTCTTGACCTTGTCTTTTCGGCTGCCTGGCTCTGCCCAATAGAACACGAGCTCCCCGGTCTCCCAGGTCCTGAACTTCCTCGTCTTGGACAAAGCGGCTAAGCGAGCTTGCCGGTCTGCCAGAGCTTCGGCGAACGCTTTCCTGGCCATCATGCGTCTTCGCATCATCATCTCGGCGCTCGTCCCCTTCTCGGTCTCAGCCTGCAGCTGCACCACCGTCCCGGTGAGCTGTGAGTCCAGAGGTCGCAGTTGACGTCCGAAGATGACTTGATCCGGGGAGGCGCCTGAGACCCTGAACCCTGAACATCTCGGCATGGGTCGCGGCGCACCAACTGAAGATCTCCTGGATCGGGCACTCGGGGTCCATGAGGGCCATCCTGGTCGCGGCCACCTTCAGCAGGTTGATGGCGACCTCCACTCGTCCATATTTCCAGTGGGCTTCGGCGGGGCCGACTTCCCAATGTGTGCCGTGGTGTGCGGCGTTCTCGTGGAGGATCTTTGACCTGTATGCACCTGCCGGGTCAGTCCTGACCTGTAGAGGTCGCCCGAAGTAACGGGCCCAGGAGTTCACGAAGGTGTCCCAGACGACGGCCGCTGAAGTCTCTCCAGTGCTGCCCTTATTCGGCGTGGTGGCATGAATCACGGGCACTGACTTGGCGGATCCCTCGTCCACCATGAGTGTACCTCGGGCCCTGGTCTGAGTGACTGGGTGGATCCAGTCGAAGCCGTCCATCTGCATCACGTCCAGGGGCTCGGCGTCTTGTCCCGCGGCCACGGGCATAAGCTCCCTCCTCGCTGTAGCCTCGCACACACTGCACTTGAGCTGACCAGCCAGACTAATCACCCAAGGCTGAGCTCCCTCCCGCCGGAGGTAGGCCTTCATCGCGTTGGTCCCCATGTGGTTCATGTTGGTGTGAATGCTCATCAGCTCCTTCTTCACCAGGTCGATCACTTTCGGGTCGATGTCCTCTGAGTCAATGAGGTCTTCTCGATCTGAGACTGCCATGATCTTCTGAATCTCGAAGTAGTCGGCAGGGTCCTGCTCCAGGATGGTGGCGGCCCACTTCCGGCACATGGCTGCGGGGTACCGAGCAGTGGATCCCACATTCACGAGCCCGGTCTCGATCGTGGTATGCTCGTGGTCCATTGTGCACCTTCGGCGAAGGCGGTCCGCGAGCTTCTGGCTTGAAGTAACGATTCTCCAACCTTTACTGACCAGGCCTCCGGTCACCTCGCTCTTCATACCCCAGCCGCATCCGTAGCTGATGGTCTCGTATAGTTGCTCCCAGAGGTTGAACAGTTCCTCGATGCTCCGCCAGGAGCTGGCATTCAAGGGATGCTCGATGGAGATCTTTGTGCCGTACTCCTTCCATGCATAGATGAGTACCTCCAAGACGTTCCTCATGACTCGGCGGCCCCACTTGCGGGCCTTGACCAGCTTCTCCTGCGAGTCCTGGGTGTTGGGCCTGCCGTTCTGCAGGGCAGAGAACGGAGTACATGGTGGAGACGCGTGAGCCCAGCGGGGCCTTTCCTCCTTGATCAGCCTCTTCACCTTCTCCACCGAGCTTCTCTTGCTGAAGTCGAACTGGTTGAAGAGTCCAAGTCGCGTGATGCGACCGCCCATCTTGTCGACCTCACTGCTGAGGGGACTATCTGGCGGGACACTGATCTCCATCATGTCCGTGCGGCCCTGGCGGGCCACGGCGCTCAGCTGCAGGTAGCTCTGGTTGTCGAGGGAGGCTGCTGCTTGTAGCGCCCGATGTCGGGCTCGGTGGGGTAATTGACTCACCACTCGTAAGCAATCTCCCTCCAGCTCCACCGTCCGAGGTGACTCCCGAAACCCACCGCAGTCGTGAACTTCTTGGGGCACCCGCCCTTGCCGTACTTCAGGAGCTGCGCCTGTTGCGACCAGCGCTTCCGAGACTGGATCCGCATCACCAAGCGCTGCCACCTGTTGCTCTCCTTCGCGCCTTCCGGGTTGGGGTCCTTGGTAGGCCCCGGCCCCTTCTTGTTGTGGACTGATGTGGCGCGGGACCCTCGAGTCGGCTTGTCCGAGGGCAGCTTCTTCTGGAAGGTCGCTGATGATGCTGGTTCCGGTGTGGTTGGCCCTTTGGTCGTCAATGTACGAGACTGCCCGCTCATGGCCTTCGGCGGTGTCGTTCACCGCTTCTTGGTCCTCGGTACCGTCGGCATCTCCCTGACTTCGGCGTCCACCTGCAGAGACTTGCCGCTGTCCTCGGACCAGGCTGCCTCCGCCTCGGCGAGCAAATACTTCCAGGACTGGGGTAGAGTTCCCTTTCTGGCTAACCGGGCCACCTCCGCGAGTAGGCCGTACTTGGCTGCCTGGCGTGCCGCAGCCTCCCTCATCTCTTCCTGTGTGTCCGGGTCGGTGACCGCAAACAGCTCCATGGTCTGGTCCTTCAGGTCCTCGTAGTACTGGACGGGGTTCAGCTGCTCGGCAGCCGAGGCAGCCGACGGCGACGGCTGCGCCAAGGATGGTGAGCCCGCCGCGACGGGTACCGTACGGCGGTCCACAACCAGGTCCCACTGATCGAACTCCTCGTCTGAAATCTCGTTCACGGGGGGCTCGCATGGTCCCTGAGGACTCGACATGTAGGTCTGAAGGGATAACTCGGAAGCCCCTCCCGGAGCGCGCTCTGTAAACCAATGGCTGTGGAGGAGGAGAGCAAAGTCGAGAGAGATCCGGATCCTGCAGTTCATGTTTGACTGCCAGTGCGTATGCATGTTCCTGTGCACTGTGATCATCATGGTGCGGTCTGTCTCGTGCGTGTGGTGGCCGTACTGCATGACATGACCTATCTCGTGCATGTAGTAGCCGTAGTGCATGACATGATCTATCTTGCGCATGGTGTTGTCGTACTTCATGACATGGTCTGTCGGGCACATGATGAAGCAGGCCTCCAAGACCTCGTCTGCTAAGCTTCCGAACTCCTCCTTCTAGCGAGCTGGCCTCTGACGAGCTTCCGAAATGTTTCCAACGGAGAATTGGTTGCACAGTGGTTTTTAAATTCAAGAGCGTGATCTCGGTGTCTGTTTGACTCGTTTGCCTTTTGGAGGTCTCTGGAGATGGGTCCGTCTTGGTGGCCACGGGGGTTGAGCACTTCCTTTTTCTTCCCAATCCTTCGGCGGTGGTCACGCCTCCGGCTGGGCCCCATCACAAGATGGGCAGCGCGTAGTGCGCGCTCGAGAGCCGCACCACCGGCTCCTCGTGCCCGTCTGGGTAGACGAGCGCCATCTTCTCCTTGATCAGGTCGGCTCCGAACTTCTCGAGATAGTCGAGGCCCAGCAGCATCGGCGACTTGGACTCCACGAGGTCGAACCACAGCTTGTTCTTGTCCTCAACGAGGGCCACAGGATGCTCGAGGCCGAACCTCCCGATGGACTCCCCTTTGCCTCCACCTGCATAGGTGAACTTCGTGGTCTTGGAGTAGTCCATCTCCACTTGGTCCTCGCCGGTCTCCTGGAGGATCACGTCCTGGATGGAGGTGGCCAGATCAAGCCCGATCATGCTCTTTGTGGCCCTGGTGTCGATGATAGCATAGCCGACCATCTCCTCGTGTACCCATCCAGCTTGACCCACATCGGTGTTGATGCCCTCGTTGCTGTAGCTAGTGCTGGTAGGGTCCTGTACTTCCGTCGGAGTGTCAGCGAACACCGCCAGCTGTCCGTTGGCCATCTGCATGCCGTTGCCGTCCGTGCCTGTGTTGCTCCTCTTGGGACAATCCACTGCGCGGTGAGGTTCTGAGCAGATGAGGCACCTGATGCCTCTCCCTTTGCCTGCGCCCTTCGCCAGGCGTCTCCCCGCTAGCTGTGGCGGGGGTGGAGCCCGCCTCTCGCCACCCTGAGGCCCAGGGGGCTTGGGCGGCCTCAAGACTGACTTGGCCGCGACCGCGGTCTTGGAGTCCTTGGCGGTCTTCTCGGGCAGCTGGCCGATCCCAATCACTGGAAAGTAGCCGCTCCTGTTCTTCGCAGCCTTCGCCAGCATCTTCTTGGCCTCCGTGAACGTCCGGTGGGCATCCTGCGCGTAGACCTCCGCGTCCTCCGCGTAGGCCTCTAGTGCCTCCAGGTCCTCGATCGCCTGCTCCTCGGTCTCGTAGTTCACGTCGGCCTCCTCGCTGTCCGCACCTTCTCCCTCGTAGAAGCCATGTTCGTCATCATCCTCCTCATCCTGGTAGTTGGCCTTCGCAGGAAGCCGCCGAAGGTCTCGATTATTCTGGTTCCTCATGTCGCGGTACCTCGCCGCGATGTTGTCCCTGGCCGCCAGGTCCTTGTCCGACCACACGTTCTTGAGCTTCTCGGCCTCGATCGTCCAGTCGGAGAGTCCGGCCACCACAGTGGCGCGCTCACTCGGGTCTAGGTTGGCATTCACGAGAAAGATGATGCCGCGCAGCTCGTCCGGGATCAAGTCCATCGCTTCCATGTCCGGGCAGATTGCTCGGACACTCTTCTCCATCTCCTGGCAGGCGTCCTCTTCTTGCTCCGCGTAGAGGCCGATGCTCTGTCCGAGCTTCCTCACCCTCGGTCCCGATGTCTTCCGATCGTAGTAGTAAGCAAATACCTTGTCCACCATATCGCTTGAGGCCTGCTTGCCCAAGCTCTTCTGAAAGGCCTTCAATAAATTGCTCGGTCCTCTCTCGCCCACGATCGATTCTGCCGTATCTTCTGTCCGAGGGAGGCGCAGAGCTAGCTTTCTGTGCGCAGTGTTCTTCGGTAGAGCCTGCACCAAGCGAGGTTCGAGCAGCTTCCTGTCTTCCTCCTTCGTGGCTAACGTGAGTAGCTCCACTTCGCTTGGTACTCATCCAGTGTCTCCGCCCGGCCGTCCCAGGTGGGGATCTTCTGGAACTCATAGCTTTGTGCTCCAGTGCTCGATGACGCCATATTGAGTCAGTAGATCACTTCAACCCAGCTCCGCTACCAATGTCGTATCGACTCGTCGCGGTATACTCGACAAGATTCGCTGAAAGAACAAGATGGAATATCAATCACCTCTGATGTAATCTGAGAAGGGAAACCTGTCTCTTTTCCTCTACCAAACTCAGTGGGCTGGGTATCCAGCCAAATCACACAGTACAAAGTATGATGTGAAACCGCGCACAGAAAGCTCGAGCACTGAATATCAGCACGGAAATCAACTGCTCATCGTGTGAGCGTAATCTTCACAAAATCCTGATTTCCACGACACCCTCCCCCCCTCTTCCTCCCGTGCTTGAATGGCGTCAGCCCCCTCCCCCCCCTCCCGGGCCTGAATGGCGTCAGCCCCCCCCCACCCGCCTCTTCTCTCCCGCCCCCCCCCCCACCACACGACAGAGCGACCCCCCCCCTCCTCTCCTCCCTCTCAGGCCTGACTGGCGTCAGCCCCCCCCCCCTCCTCTCTCTCCCGGGCCTGAATGGCGTCAGCCCCCCCCCCCCTCCTCCCTCCAGGACCCGAATGCCTCCCGGGCCTGAATGTCGTCAGCCTCTCCACCTCCCCCAGACAGAGCGAAGCTTGAGCGAGCTCAAGCCAACGCTCTCAGAAACTCACACGCCGGATCGGCTGATTTTCTCCTTCACGCAGGGCTCGCGCCTAGATGATGCGATCTGGGGCCATTTTCGTATCAGTGTTTTGGTTGTCCGTCGCTTCTTTCTTTTCTATTGTGCTGGCCTCCGGCCAGTGCCGCCGATCCGGGGCGCTCCGAATAATGATGATGATGATGATGATGA
>CAUYUJ010014227.1:912857-967857 GCA_963575745.1 Prorocentrum cordatum
TTCTCGGAAGTTCCACTGCCTTCTCAGAAGGACGCCTCCCTCGCGTCACCCCGTTGTGCGGGCCGCCAGAGGAAGGCTGCAGCGGCAGCGCGTTCCATGCGAAGGCCCCGTCGCTGGTCCAGCTCCAGGCTGGGAGGAGGAAAGCATGCAGGGAAGCTGGAAGAAGTGGCCAGGACCAGCCCTTCCACTCTTTCCAATTCTGGCCCAGTTCCCGCAAGCTCTTCCAGCCCTGGCGGCCTCAGCCCAACTGTGCCGGGCTCGTCTCAGCCCCCCCTGCCAGTTTTTCCAGCTCTGGCCCCTTGCGCTTTCACGGACCCGTCAACTTCAACCTTTTCCAGCCTCTCTGTGCCGATGCGCCGATATCCCTTCCCACACTTGGGCGGCCCTCGCCGCCACGGTTGGATCCGCCGCAAAGTCCTGATCGGATCACACCCGGGGAGCGGTCCAGCGAGCAGCGGTGTTGATAACTATCCTTCGTATCCACCGCAGGCGAGCAGGGGCCCGGAGGACGACCTCGCCCAGGAGATGACGCACGACCTGGAGATGAACTTCAACAAGATCGCCCCGTTCGGCAAGGAGGACACCGCCAAGGAGCTCCAGGACCACGCTGCGAAGACGCAGGACACCCTGGTCGACGCCGTCGAGAACGCGGAGGTCGCGGAGATCAAGCGAGCCGTGTTCCGGGCTCTGACGCGCCTTCGGGCGGCGACGATCAAGGAGTTCGGGGGCGCACCCAGGGATGAAAGAAGCTTTCTAAGCCTCCTCCGAAGGAAGACAGAGGCGGTTTCTCAGAAGGTCGCAGGGCTTCTAAAAAGCCCAGCCGCCTTCTGAGAGGACCCGCCCCTCTCACTGCCTCCTCGCACTACACTACCGTGCGCATGGTATTGCGTCTCCTCCCCCCCTTCACTATCGCCCCCTGAATGATGTACACTTACAGTATGTTTCTTCTTCTTCTATTATGTCCTCCTGGAACCTACGTCAAAGCATGAATTTGTTTCCTGCCGAGCATCATGTTTGTGCGAGGGGCACTCGACGGGAGCTTGGCTTTTGTGGGGGGAGGAAGGGGTGCCCACGCGCTTAATTTTTTGTACACAGCTGGTTTGACTGGAACTGTTGACGCTTCGCGTATCCCCACCAGCGACCGTAGCCTGGCTCAAGCCGTCTGGTGGCCTGCTCCCCTCGGGGCAACCTCCCACCGCTCAAGGGGGCGCCTGGACGCCATTTACCCTCCAGCCCAAGGCCGCTTTCCCCCCAGAAGGCGACGCAGGCGATGGCTGATCCGCACCAGGGTATACTTGGAGATGGTGATCCAGCAGTACGCGGCACAGGAGACTGTGTACTGGCTCCAATGGAGACATCGCCCCCACAGAGTGAGCAGCCTCCGCCGATACGCGAGGACGAGCCAGCACTGAACACAGATCCAAGGCCACCCCCGAGGCGCGAGGGGCAAGAGAACTTACAGTTGCTGGTGGAGGGACACGTCCCTGAGAGGAACCCTGAACGCATTCCATTCCCCCTACACCTCCCGCCTCTCCTCGCGGCGGAGCGGACGAGCCACAGTGGGCGCAAACAGAGGACACACCTCGGCCCACAACGGTCGGAAATGGGGATGGGGAGCAGGCTCGGGAGACAGCTCTGGAAGCTTGCCCAGTCGACAGAGCCTCCCCCCCAGCAAGGGTGGACACTGACCCTCCACTGGACGGCGCGGATCGAGGTGTCAATGCTCCCCCTCTCCCATCCTATGATCCAACAGTGACCGTGGTTGTCGGCCGCACCTCCTCCTCTTCTCATCCCCCCGAGTGGCAGGATTCATGTGCCGCGCCACCTGGAATGCGGCAGCTCGACCAGAGATCGGCCGACGGAGTGTCCAGTGCTGGGGGAGTACCGTCAAGAACGGAGACGGCCCTTCCACAGCCCCATGACAGAGATGCGGCGAGTAGAGAACCAGCGCTCCCCGACGGTGACCCCAATCTCCGTGCATTTCATCAGATCCAGCGGCTATCGGCTGCGCCTCCCTTTCTCCTCCTCCAACTTCACCAGTTAACGTGGCTATCGGCCACACTTCCCCACACTCCCATCCTCCCGTGGCGTGCGACTTATCAGATCCAGCGGCTATCGGCTGCACCTCCCCTCCCGCTCCCCCTCGCGAGACGATGGATGGCCTGGCCACGGCACATGGACCCCCTTGTGATGCCGAGGCGCACGCGCCCGTACCCCCCGAGGTCGCAACGGTGGGCAATGCCACCTTTATTGGAGCTACGCGGAGGGGAGGGACACTGCCCTCCCCCACAGCCTTCACAGCTTGGCTCCCCCGAGACGAAGCGGCCGTGGAGCGAGCTGCGGCCATCCCAGTGCCTCACTCGGGGGACGACCTCGAGATAACCCCCACTGTGCCCTTTAACCCGAGGGGAGACAGCGCAGACGGGGAGGGGCGGCACGAAGCTGAGCACGGCCATGGTAACAGAGCAGGGGCAGACTCGGGAAGAGAGTCGAACCCAGGAGAAGACGAGCAAGACGACAGGCTCCCGTTCGAGGAGGCACACGACTGGGATGCCGACGATGAAAGCACCTCGGACTCGGACGCTTGGGGTCGGCACAGCCCAACCTCCCCCCCGCCGCGCATCTGGTCACCCCGAGGTGCAAGGGCAGGGGCGCGCAGCCCCGCAGGAGTAGAGGACTATCGCGAACAAGGGAGACAAGGCCCCCAGTCTGGGCCCCCCCCGTCTCCGGGAGGGGAGGTGTCTCGTAATGTCGACGCTCCCTGCCAGGCCCCCGCAGCGATGGACCGTAGGAATACCAAGAGGGGAGGCCCCCTCTCAGCCCTTCTCTTGCGACGCGAGCCTAGGGGCGGGCCGTGGAGGATGCGCGGGGTCTCCCCCCGCAGCCAAGCAATGAAAGAAGGATTGGTCGGGCTGATAAGGCGATGTTGGCTCCGGCACCCCCCCGGGAAATGTCAGTTCCCCAGCGGCAGGTGGAGAAAACCGGCCCGACAGGAACCAAACGGAACGGAGGGGCACAGGGGACATCCGCAGCGTCGCGACAGCCATGGCTCACCTAGACCTTACATGGCTGGCGTGGTCCATCGCGGGCTCCGATCACGAGGCTAGGCTGGGTGAAATCGGGCCAGACCCTGTTCAGATGCTTGCCTTCCGCTATGCCAGTCTCGCACAAGACCCGGACATCGGGGGCGACGTGCAAGATGTTCATGAGCCTACGCAGGAGGAAACCCTAGCGGCGGAAGCAGAATACGACACTCTATACCACGCTGCCCTCTACGTGGACATAGGGATGTGCGAGCCTATAGGGATCAGACCTTCCTCCCAACCCTCCTAGGCATGTCCAGGTGGCGGCGCGACCCTGCGCCCGACGCAGCGGACAATTGATTTACTGACGCGAACTTGGAGCGAAAGGCCAGGATCTGCAAGCATCTCGTCCACGAGCACCGCCGCAACTCCGTGCACTTTCCGGGCCACAGCGAAGTCCGACGTTGGGCCATCAGCAGAGGACACTGGGTCGAGGCCGGTACAGATGTCCTCTCAACACCGCAACAGGGCCTAGGCCGCGACGGGTGGGTTATACCAGCTATTCACAGCGCTGAACCGCAGCCCCCTGGCATAGTGGGGCCCAGAGACTTTGAAGGCGACAACCCGACAGGACCCGTGGCCCGTCAACAGCACCTCCCAAATGATCATGAGTGGGGATTTCCTTCATCCCAAAGGCAGATGTGGAAACTGCGGATGCTGGTGCGTGAGGCAGGGCGCGAGTAGCTGCATCGTGTGTCGCAGATTAGGATCAGCGTGGACCGCTGACACGGGCAGCTGTCCCACCACTGAGCTGGAAGCCCCCGGCCACCCCCTGGACCTGCTGGGCGCGAGGCTCACTTTCCAGCTGGCCAGGGTGGGGGCCCGCTACGCCCCCATCGCCGGCCACGTCGACAACGAGCGTCACCCGTCAGAGACCACCAATTTCTTTCCGTCTTGGCTGATATCCGAGCTCCTCGCAGCATGGCGCCACATGGCGGAGGCGGAAATGGAGAACTTCGGGGGGCTTGGCCTGCCAGAAGGGCGAATGCCCGGCACGCCAGGACCATGGGGCGAGCCGGCGCTCTGGGCAGCGGCCGGCTCTTTGGCCAGGCTCTGCTATGCACCGATGGGATGGGCTATAGAGGCGACGACGCACCTCCAGCACGCCATGCGACAACACCCCCTCGGCGGCCGGCTTCGCGAGTGGGTTCCGAGGTGCCTCTTGGGCGCCCCCACCGCCAACATACTTGCGCACCCCCCTGCAGCGAGAGGCCCGACTCAGGGCGCACGGGGCCCAAGGACGAGGTACCGACACTGCTTCGAAGGCCTCCAGGTCGGAGACATGGAATGGCCCCGAAGAGAAATCGGAGGTCCGTTCATCGACCAGGCCCTCGCCATCACTCCGGCAGACAGGGCATGGGCGACGGGCGCGAGCTCTGAGGCGATTGAAGCAACCGAAGTGGCGTGCAGAGCCGTAGTGGCGGCTGCCGTGGGCAGCGGGAGATTAATGGCATACAGCCTGGCCCCTGGAACCCCGCGCGGGGAGGCTCTGCGATTGGCGATAGCCCTGCGGACGAGAGCGAGAGGAATCAGGGCCCCGGTAGCCCGAGATGACCGCCAACAGGGCAACGTAAGAAGGGGTGGCGACGCACGCGCCACGAGCACCCCAGCGCCAAGTCCGACAGCGTTCCCACCTCACAGAAGTGAAGGAAACGCCAGGAGAGTGCTGCGAGAAATCCAGGACATACGCACCCAGGTCGCGAACGACAACATTCCACCAAACATGACATGGAGTCGACTGGCGGTGCCCTTCGTATGGGGGGACAGCGACAGAAGAAGGAAGGGCCACGCTCGAGCATGCGTTTGAGGCCACGGGGGCCCGCAGCTCCCTGGCGAGGCGGGCCAGCGAAAGATGGCAGCAGGCGGGGGTCGCCGCCCTGGAGGGGGCACGCCGCAGGCTCGGACTAGCGGCGGCCAACCTGACGACAGAAATCGGAAGGACAGTCGCCATGATGAGGTGGCTTGACCCCCGTGGGCAACTCCAGGAGGCGGTGCTAACAGCAGACAGACAAGCGGTCGAAAGCGGCGCGCGATTGCGAAACGCTCGGGCCCAGGACCGAGGCAGCGGGTACGGGGGCAGCATAGCAGGTAGACAGCGGCCCACCTCCCCCGCACTAGGAAGGGCACAAAGCACCACCACCCCGTGGCACGAGAGCACCAGACAGCAGCCTGGGGGACACACCAGCGACAGCGGCAGGTGTGCCGCACAGGTATTCAGTAGGGGAGGAACCCTGGACGCCTTGATACGGACAGTCGACGCCGCGCAGAGAGACAACGAAGCGGCGGGCAGAACCAGGCAACATAATGTGGACCGCACCTCCCTCAACGGATCAGAGGCCCAGACATTGGCAGAAGGATTGCTCAGAAAGACCAGAACTCGACTGGACCCAGCGAGCTGGATATCGAGAGCCATGTGGCTCTGCCTCGCGCCCCACTACGGCCCCCTATTGAGACCGGTGCTCCAGGTGCGAGGCATAGACAACCGGCCCTTCGAAGTCCTCACCAGATGGCGGCAAGTCGCTGACGTGCATACCCCAAATGACATTAGACGCCAATTGGAAGAAAGGGGGGAACAGCCCCCCGCTGCCTACCCCCCGTTCGGGAACTATCTGATATGTCTTCTTTTCAAAACAACTTCGCTTCAGGCGTGCTTAACAGAAGAGGAGGCACGCGCCACAACACGGATCCTCACGGGAAGCTTTTATTCGGCCATTGCCTGTGCGGCTGATCCACCGGGCGACGCAGAGGGCGGGGCGCCCTCCAGGCAGGCCCGCCAGAGCACACCCCGGCATGGGACACCGGGGAGGGTGAACAGACATGCACCATCTGTTGGTTTCGCCGGTGCTAAGAGTGAATTCAGCGTGGATTGGCGTCTTCGTTTTTCATTTTTATTTTCCTTTTTTCTGATATGCGCACGTCAATCGATCATGTGGCTCGGGCGTTCGTGTGAATGCCGCGTGGCCAGCGAATTTCGAATGTCTTCAGTGCCCTTGATTCTTCCTCATCGTACGGGGACGGTCATACATCGAGCGAGGGCAGCGGAATTATAGCCGTTTGATGGAGCTCAGCCAAGGGCTACAAACATACAACCGCAAATTGGAGGCAAAGAAACAAGAGCAATGCGAAAGAAGGTCACTGCGAAACCAGACAGATGTCTCCAGGAAGGCGAATGCCTGCCAACGCGCCGCTTGCAATTGTAAATCGTACTGGCCCGTGGCAAACCCCAGCGACAAAGCCCAGGCGCCAACAATAACACCTAGACGCCCGGTGAAGTCATTGACGCGTTGCTCAAATCCTCACGAGCCAATCCATGAACAACCGCAAGGCGAGTCGCCCTGATCAAGGCCGGGTAATCGGGCAAGCGGCGAAAATAGCGAGCCGCATCCGCATTCGCGGATGATGAGGTGCAGGAAGCGGAGCAAAGGAGAGGAGGGCGGAAATGGAAATCATAATGAACACGGTGAAAAGAGGGAGTATGGTGATTGGAAAGACTGGAAACGCGCAAGAGCATGAGCAGGTAGGAACACGGAAGAGGAGCTTGGGGGAGGTAGGAAGAAGCACAAGAAGCCCGAGGGAGGCAAAAGGCGCACCAGTGATCCGTGCGGAACGCGCGTGCGCCGCGCGCCCTCACCAGCGAGGGTGTAGGAAGAGGTGGGGGGATCAAGGAGCAGGGGGAAGTAGGGGGAAATAGGATGGGCAAGAACATGCAGAAGAAAGCATTTGCAGACTCGAATCCCAAGAAAGTTGCGCTAAGCATGACAGCGAAGTGAAGCAACGTGCAGCGCAAGAAAAAAAACGAGGACAGCCGTTACATTAGGGAAAAGAAAAGGGCGCAGGAGAAATTAAACGGAAGATGCACAGGAACGGGGAGGGAGCAGAAAAAAGGAGGAGGTCACAGAAGAGGGACGAGGAGGAGGAGGACAAGGAAGGGAAAGATAAAGGATAGAGAGGAAAAAAACACGCTGACGACGACGGGCGTCAATCGTCGAGGATCTCGAGTCGTTCGCTTTAGGTGCCTGCGGGACGCCCCATCAACGTCGTCATATCAGTGCCGCCGCGGCGCTCTCTTAGGGCAATTCTGGCTGCCTTTGGCGGCTGTCTTGGAGCCCCATGGGGCCCTCTTCGGGTCGTTTCGGGGATCTCCTGGGTCCCTCTTGGAAGCCTTGGGGGTCCTCCTGGGGCCATCTTGAAGCCGTCGGTCAAAGAAGTGGGGCCCTAGCAACGCCCCATTCCTCCTCGAGCCCCCCAGCCGCCAAATGCGGCCCTCTTGCGACGCCCTTGAAGCGTTTTGGGCCCAACTTTGGTGCTCTTGGAGCCGACTTGGGCCCTGATGGCCCCCTCTCAAAGCAAGTTCAAACCAACTCGCAGCCATCTCGAGGCCTCTAGAAACTACGGAAAGCAAAAAGGCGAGAAGGAACAAATTGAAGCGCACAGTGATTGTAAAGGAGTTGAACCTGTTGGAGGCCTCCCTCAAGAGCTCGAAAGACAATTGTGGGCTGTCACGAAGCGTCTTGAGGGGGCTTGGAGGCGCATTGGAAGCAAAATTGTACCATCTGCAAGTATCTGGAGCGATCTCGGAATCCTTCTTGGGTTGCCTGCGGTTCCTTTGGGGCCATCTTCGGCCATTTCGGGCACTCCACCGCCCCGCGGTCACTCTCTGTCCACGTCCCTGCCGGGGGGGGGCGGGGGGGGGGCCCGTCCCTGCCAGGGAGAAACGCGCGGATAAGCTAGCCCGTTAAACCACCACCCACGCTCTGCATGGCTGGTGGGATTTTTCCACGGCCGCCTGGGAATACTATCCCGGATTCTCGAGTGAATTCTGCCCGGATTTTTCCAAATCCAAATGTGAATATGCCCCGGAAACCGCGTGAATTTTTCCGGGTGTCCTCCGGATTTTCCCGCGCGTGTTTTTTCGATGCGCGCGCCCAAGGAAAAATCCACCAAGAATTCGGAGAGGTATTCAAAACGAGTTTTTGTTTTTCTCCCCGAAGTTTTCACTAGGCCGCGCGCGGAGCCTGGAAGGAGGGCGGGGGGGGGGGGAGAAGTCACAGGGAGTGGAGGGGCGCGCCGCAGGAGAGGGCCGGAGGGAGACAGGAATCCCAGCACCCCTTTAAGCGTGAGCGGCGTGATGAAATAATTCATCCAAGCCCACTCTTCCCCTTCATAGACACGGTTCCCCATTTCCCCGCCCAATCCTTCCTGCGCGGGAAGGTAGCCGCGGGTCGTTGGAGCGCCCAATACGACCCAACATGTATCCGAGATGGCTGCAAGGAGCCCAGATACGCCTCCAATATCGCTCAATGCATCCCAGGACGATTCCGAAGAGCCTCCAACATGCCTCTGAGTCGTCAAGACCGCTTCAAGATGGCCCCGCGTGCCCTTCGAGCTCTCCAAGGAGGCCTCCAAGACAAAAAAATTGAACACAATTGCGTGCTATGCGTTATGTCTCGCCGCCTTTTCGTTTTCCATGGGCTCTTGAGGCCTCGAGATGGCCACGCTGGCCTGAGATGGCCCTCCAGAAGAACCCGGCAGGCCCCAAGACGGCGTCGAGAGCGCTCAAGAGCAGCCGAAGAACGCCCCAAGAGAGCGCCAAGAGGCGACGTGGGCGGCTCCAGAGAGGGGACGCTGCAAGGACCCTCCCCCCGTACTCTTTGACTGACGGCGTTTCCAAGATGGCCCCGAGAGGGCCCCCAAGGCCTCCAAGACGGGCCCACGAGACCCCGAAGAGGATCTCAAGGAGGCCCGAAACAGCCTCAAGAGGACCCCGTAGGCTCTCCCAAAATGGCTCCAAATTAGCTCCACAATGGCCCACAAATCACTCCAAGGGGCTTCTAACAAGAGCCGTGTGCGAAAAACAAACAACATCCTCCATGATTGATTCTGGCCGTCGTCGTGACTTTTTCTCTCCCATCCTTCCTTTTCCTACTCCTCGTCCTCATCCCGCCCCTCCTCCGTTTCCTCGTCATCCTCTTCCTTGTCCTCCTCCTCCGCTGCTGTTAATCCTCCGATTCCTCCTGCGCCGTCCTCACGTTTCTAACGTAAACAGCGTCGCCCTCTTGGTTGAGCACCATGCTGGCACACGTTTCTGATGAACGCAATTTGCCTGGGCACCGTCTCTGGAACTGCTTCGTCCTGAGCGTTCTTACCCCCATGTCCTCCTGCCTCCCCCATGCTCCCCCCACCTCCCCATCTGGCACATTCCTACATCCTCGTTTACGAAAGGATGCGGCGCACTGGTGTTCTGCGCGGATCACCAATGCGGTTGCTACCTCCCCCTGGCTCCTCGTAACCCTCCCCCCCCCCCTCAGGTCCCTCATCATCCTTCCGACCTTCTGATGCTCTGGCATGTTGCTGTTTCCTCCAGCACGCGTCCATCCTTCTGTTGTTCCTCTTCTTTCGTTACTACTGGTCCTTCGCCACCATATTTGTTCCGTCGCTTCCTCCACCTCCTCTTCCTCCTCCCGTGCAGAACCAGTGAAAACACATTCGGTTCGCTGCGGCGCCGCGTGCTGCTGCGCATGCTGATCGAGGCAACTCGCCTGGCGATTGCTTTTGCCTTGGCTGGCGGAAACACGCGAGGCGTCGGAAATGAAGGCAAAAAGGCGGATGAACAGTATAATCCCGCGGACCACGGCCGAAACGCGTCAGAACATATGCGAGGAAACAGGTCTGCAAGTTGTTTTGGACCCCTACAAAGCCTGTCTTGGGACCCTAGGGCCTGCTTGCAATCCTTCTCGGGACCTGCTGGTTTGTGGTTTTGTCTGCAGTTGGACTGCGGGCGGAACGCGGGCGCCGCTTATGCAGCATTCCATTGTTCGTTTTCCTCTGAGGGCATCCGCAGTGGATTTTGTGCGCGTTTGTTTTTTTGTTGAGCAGATCAGTTCAATAAGATCTGTCGTTGTTCGGCACGAGACCACTAACATGAAATTTGAAAAGGAAAAAATATCCACGCGTCCCTTCATAGCCCTTGGCGAAGCCAACATCTGCGCTGGGGAGCTCCGAGGGGTGGTGGAAGTTCTCGGCCTGTGCGGGCATAGGTTCCATAAAGAATGCCTGGAACAATGGAGACTGAGTCAGCCAGGGGTCTTCAGAGGAGGAGACAATGCCATGCCAGTCCGCTGCCCCTATTGCAGAGCAACTGACAGAGGCAGCATAGCTGCGCTGCTCCCAGGACCCCCCCCCAGAGAGACGCAGGCAACACTGCAGCTGAGGGGCGGGGTCTTAACCCCAATCAGCCCCCACATCGCATATGGGGAGCTAGCAGCTGCGACAAATGCAAGAGCAACGGAGCTGGACTACCTGAGAGCGGACCTACTGACGTCACGGAGGCCCGACACGTGCGCCACGGTCAGGGACATGCAGAGAATGCAGGAACACGTCGAAGACAGCAGGAGGCCCGCTGCGCAACCTGACGACATGGGCGGGGAGGGCGATATGGATTACGACCCAGACAGCACTACCCCACCCTCCGACTCCGACCTCGACGGTGAAGAGGGGCAGGGGGGCAATGGTGCCCCAGCTCCCCCATCCAGGCAGGAAAGGATGAACGCAACCCCAAGCATTGCACAGGGCAGATGGGCTGCCATCCTTGCCAGGCATCCCCCAGGAGACCCCAGTAGAAGAGGGCCGGGAACCTTCCCAACACCCCTCCTGATGGCAGCAGTCGGGGAGCTAAGAGCTGAACTCGCGATTGCAAGAACCCCGTTGGTTGGAGACAGACATGCGGACGATACGGGCACCACCATAGCATTGTTCAGCCCGAGCGCCTACGAACATATCAAGGAACTAGTTTGCAGTAGGGGCGTCCAGGACGAAGGGCAAGGCGCGCCAACCATCGTCGTGGCGGACGCCGACGCGTCCCAGCTGCAGGTCACACCGGCTGCGGCAGCTTCAGGAATGAGCCCCTGCAAGGTCGTGGCACTGACAGGACATGGAGTCCCTGCCCCGGGGGGTCCGGACCCAACCGAACTCATCGCCATCGCCAGTGCGCAATGGGGATACAGAGCCACCACTATGATCACACACCTGCTCCCCATAGGAAACCCGATCATAACTGGGCGCAGCAGCCCTCCCCTGTTGCAGCTGGTGGCGGCACAGTTTGACATCACTAGCCACCCGCAGAGAACAGTATACCCACCCTCAGTGGTGGTGCATTGGGGCGGTGAGGACCCGGACACCAGCGATGCTGTACACATACTGACGCCGGAGCAGAAAAACGACGCTGTGGTGGCCCAGATTCTAAGATGGAGGCGAATGACTGATGACTTGGAACGAGCGGCCGTAAACGTTGAGTGGGCTACCACTAAAATCTCCCTACCTAGGGGCGAGACCCTCCTGAGGGAGGGACTGGGGCCATTGTATCACCACGTAATTCGGCGCACTCACAATGGAGCGACACGGGGCTCGGCGCAGAGCGACCCCCACATGGAGGCCCTGCAGGTAGCGACGCAGACTGCCTCAGCTGGGGACACAAGCGGGAGCGCCTGGAGATCCAGGGAAGCATCGGACTCAGTACACATCCTTGTGTTCAGAGCTGCCGCCTGCATTGCACTAGCAACCGCGGCTGAGGCAGCAGCAGCCCTAGGGTACAGAGCGGGCCTCAAGGGGGGTGGGATCCTCCTACAAAAGACTCCTGAAAGAATAGCGGCCCCCATACTGAGATATCTCAGGGAGAACCTTCCCTTAGTCTTTGGATCAGCAAGCGGCTCTGCCGCGCGCTGCCCTCGAAGGATCCTCCTGGGAGGAGAATGGGACGGGGGCCCCTCATTCATCAGACTTTCGGACCCTGAGGAAGGCCATCACCTGAGATGGAACCTCGCCGACCTGGGGCAGACCAGCAGGCAAGATATCACAAGGGCCGTGGAGGCTACAGTCGGGGCAGGGGCGGTCAAGCAAGTCACGGCAGTCTTCGCTTGGTTTCCGGACACGGGGGACTATCAACACATGGCGCAGGTCAGTGTCCGACTTGGGGCGGCGACTAATATGTCCGCGGCCTTTTGCTTAACAAGCTGCATCGCAGTAGGATCACAGGTGGTGAGGATATTTCCAGCCACCCCCACCAGAGGGCAAAGCAGGGGGGGCGCCGGATCACCTAGGGCGCAAGCGGAGCACATCGCGGCCTTAGCAGAGCAAACATTACGACAGGCCCCGAGGAGAGCGGTGCAACCGCAGATACTGGAGGTCACGGCGTTCGATCGGAAAGGAAGGCCGATTGGCCCCCCCAGAACGCGGCCAATGCGCCCCGACCCTTGGGTCCCAAGCCACACCAGGTTACGGATGTTCTCGGCAGCGATCGGCTCTGCCGGATCCAGCTTGCACACCAGAGCATGGCCACTCCTTGAGGGAACGACCGGGGGACAAGGAGACAGCATGGCAATACCCCCCCCCCCCCCCCGACATCCCGCAGGAATGGCTCCACGAGGTGGAATGCGGCCTTGAAGGGCAACTCCCCGCGCGGCGAGTGACAGTGGAAGGCAGGGGCGGTCTGCGAGACTATGGCACCATACTGCACCCAGGGGGGCACCTCTCAGCGGCGGCGGCGGCGGGCGGAGCTGCGTCGGTCACTACTGGCGGAGAAGACGGACACCTCTACACCTCCACCCCCATGTGGATCACCATCGCCCTGCCTGCGGACGCCGACTTGAGAGCGGCCAGCCGTGGGGCGGACCGACCGCTGATAAGAATAGCCATGCAGCTACTGCACGGGGCCGTGCACCTAGCGAAGCTGGACGCTGCATCGACGCCCAGACCAACACCTCAAGACCTGGGGATCAGCACTAGCCAGCCTCGAGAATCGATAATGCCCCCAAGAAGGCACGCGGCAGTCGACTCTCTACCAGGCCCAGCCCGACCAAGAACATACCCCCCCCCTGGCTGAAGTGCTCGCGCACAAGATGCGGATAAGAGCCCGCGCAGACGGCGCGCTGGTCAGAGCAGACAGCGACGCAGTCGCGTGCGCACAAGGCATGCTCGGTAAGTTCCAGGCGTGTATCGATGAGCAGAGCACGCACGACCTGGCAAGAAGTATTCAAACCAGGCTGGTACTCGAACAGCGGCGACAGGACGAAGGCAGACCCATCAGAAGATGCAAGTGGGACCTATGCGCTGCCGTCTGGATACTTCAACTAACGGACCCTGCTACGCTGGAAAGAGTTCACCTAAACCAACTCATCAGGGAATTCGGCATAAAGGAAGAGGTCACCAGACAACTCCCGTTCGCTTAGTGGCTATCACCTGAGCCAGACCTCACATATACTGACAGGTTGCGGCGCGACCCAGGGAGGGCCCCCAGGCCCCGAAGGACTCATAGGGGCAGCAGCGCGAATCTCGCGGGTGAGACGGGGGTGCAGAGTGCGCGGGCCAGGCAGGGCCACGCACAGGGAGTACACCGCAGAGAACGGAGCGAGCCACAAGCGTCGCAGCGAAGCGTGCCACGGGAACCACAAAACCCACCCGGCGACCCCCTGGGCCGACAGTTAAGCCCAGGGGCAGCCGCACAAGCAGGGGCACCGCAAGCAGAGCGCCACAGCAGTCAGGACTCCCAAACGGCATCAGGCATTCCGAGACGACGACAAGGTGACAACAGAGAAGGCAATGCTACATCCTCTGCGCCCCCAGGAGGGTCCTCCGTTAACGCCTCCCTAAGTGGGGGCGCTACAGACGAGCCTATGCAGGAGGCGGATGAGGGGCGCCGCGAGACCGAGCAGACGAGAGGGCAGAGCCAACGAACGCAGGCCCCCCCGCGCTCAGACCCGCCCTCGGAAGCAAGACCCCCACAGGAGCGGCAAGCAGAAGCTAGCTCAGGGGAGCCGCTTCCACAGAGACAGGCCCCCCAGCCGGAACGCGCGAGAAGCTCGCGCACGGTGACTGCGCCTCCTAACCCGCAAGCAGAGAGTAGCGACCGGGCAGACGTAAGGATGGGGGGCAATCCCGACGGTCGCCAGCCGGCAGGCGAGACGCGGGCCGAGAGGACGCTGGTGGCACAGGCGGGTGCGGCGAGGCCACCCCCAGACAGTGTCGCGCGCTCCCCGCCCGGAGACCCGCTGGGAAGAGGAGACACCCCCCGGCCGAGCACTCACTTACCCCCCTGCATGAGACGCCAATGGGAACGGCTCCTCGACACCGCCGCCGAGACGCTCCGCACCCTAGGCCCACCAGCACAGTGGAGTGGGCTGGGGTGCAATGACGAGGCAAAGTGGAGAACAGTTCTAAGCGCCATTTGCTGGGGCACGTGCGTGGTGCAACTCGAAAAGCAAATACGACATGTATTCACGCGATCACGCGTCGCGCACAGGCTCTTCGCCCCATTCAAGGCCTACTGGACACGGCACCCCCCAACCGGCACGAGGAGCCCTAGTGGAAGAAGCACTGCATCAAGGAATGCTGCCCTTTCGGCAGATGACGCGCGTGCGCACCTGCAGGAAGCTGCGGGCAGGAACCTCGACGCAGGAGGACCCACAGCCCCCTTTTCCACTCTAACCACGGAGGTAATAGAAGGACTACTATCTGTGGCCTCTGGGAATAGCCCAGACTCCGGCCCCGCCAGACTGAGATCGGTCGATCCCACCTGGCCCAATCTCAGGGGGGAGCCCACCCTGGGGAGTTCCCCGGAGCCGCCGCAGGCGGCTGGGACAGAAACCACTCCGATCCCACAGCAGAAAGGGCCATGCGCTCCGGGGCAGCAGCGACCGCAAGCAAGAAGTGCCCTAGGAACCGAACCGCAGCAGCAACCCGCAGAGCAGAGTGAGAACCCAGGCAGAAGCGGGACCAGGAGGGACGCTGAGAGGACGCACCGCAGGAGCCGTAGCAGACGGAGTCGGCAAACAGGCCAGCAAGAACCTAGGCCGAGGCACAGAACAGGGGCGAGGGCCTCGAGGGCCGCGAGAGGCAACCTCCCAACCCTGATGACGAAGTGGATAACCCGTCCAAGAGCGCCTGCGCAGACGCGAGCGGTAAGAGGACGCACGCGCATATTAGCCGACCAACAAGGGACAAATGAGATAACCAGGAGGGTGAGACCTAGAACCAGCCCCCATGCCCCCAACGGACCCACTGCAGCTCCGCAACATATTGACGTCCCGCAACAGGTTTGGTCACAGCACAGGGACAGCGAAACCGGGCTTGCCCCGATAGCCCCACCCAATCAGGTGCTGGCCTGCTACCTGGTAGCATGACTCGACAACGACACCATTCGGGAGACCGTGCAGTCCTTGCACGAACAAGGCACGGCCCGCCTAGAACCCAACCAGGCGGCCAATGACATCACGGGCAGACTGCAGGTCCAGGAGCCGACTGACCGGGACTTCACGCAACAGGAACAAGGAACAGAAGGGATCGGACCCGCGGCCCAGTCCACCTCGGACGGGGGGGGGGGCCCGTTACATCTGGCATCGCTTTTCGACGGGTGGGGTATCGCCAGGCTCGCGATAGGAGACCTCGCCAGATTCCGAACTTCCATGTTCGTTGAGCACAACAGGACGGCGGCTCAGGCGTTTGCGCGCAGATGGGCCAGTACGCCAGATCCCCAGGACGGAGGCCCACAGCACAGGCAGATAGCAGAGGACGTCTGGGACCTGTTCAGACGGAAAGACCCCCAGGACAACATACCCCCATGGGAAATACATTTAGACTCGCTGGAACAAGGCAGCACCCTCCTAATAGTGGCAGGACCGCCATGTAACAACCTGTCGGCCGCAGGCAGGCGCGCCGGTAGGGACGGACTGGCAGGCGCACAGTCTCACCTTATTCGCCATCCCTACAGCGTGGTACCTCGCTAACAAAAGGAGACCAGACGTCAACGTACTCGTGGTCGTAGAAAATGTGGCTTCCATGCTTCTGACACATCGAGATGCCATGAGAGCCGCCATGGGCGACCTCAGCCCGGAATGGGCTGTCAAGATGAACGCGGGAGACCATGTGGCCAGCCCAAGGGAGAGACTGTGGATGGCGAACTTCCCCCCTCCCTCCAATGCAATAACGTACCACCGGCCCCCCAGCCCCTGGGGACCCAGATGGGCTTACAGGCCCGACGGAAGAATACCCGCATGGACACAGTCCAGAGTGGCCCAAGACGACCCAGACGCCATACTGCCCAGTAGCTACCAGACTCATCTCCTCTGCCTCCTGTGCAACGAGGACAGCACCCACAGATGGTTCCTACGAAATCCAACGGGGCTGAGACTAGGAGCCACTCAGATACTTGCAGATTGCGGGGCAGAACAACGGTTCGAAGGATGCACGGAAGGCCTCGGACTGGTGATGTCGTGGAAGGAAAGGGAGAGCCCTGCTGCAGAGGAAAAAGTCAAGGCCTGGGGTAGATGGCTGGTCAAAGAAGAAAGGGCCCATGGGCTCAGACCCCCTGACGCAGAGGAGAGAGCCCGGGCCACCGGCCTAGCGGGTTACTACCGTGGGCTCGGAATAAATGGCAGGGCGCTATACGACGCTGTAGGCATACACTTCGACCCGAGGTGCCTCCAGCGCAGGGTGGTAACTGCGATGCAAGCATGGAGGGCGGGAGAGCACAGCGCCATGGCCCGGGCCCCAGCTCCTACGGGCGAGCAGATAGCAAGAGCATGGGTGGCAGCACGTGCCTACGCAGGGAGACAATGCCCGTGGGCCCAGCTTCAGAACCACCCATTCCCAGACGACATCGCAGAGCAAATGAAACGACAGGAAGCCCTTCTCCCAGAGATGCAGCGCCCCTAGACTCTACCAGGGACCCCAACACGCTCCACAGAGCGTTGGGGCCCCCTCCCCGGCACCTGCGAGTTCCGGGAATGCGCGCGCGCGCCTGGGAGCAGGCGCGTCGCGCGCTCAACGAAGCACTGGAAGAAAGATGCCACCGCAGCATTCGGGCTCCATGGTGCCTATGGGCGCTGCTGCACCATACACCCTGGGCGCACCCCACATGAGATGACTTGTGTGGCGCCCTGTCCCTTGACGACGCGATACGCGCCTTGAACACCACCCCCCATACTTCCTTCCCCAGGTTCTCTAGCTGGAATGTTAGGTACCTCGGAGGCTGCACCGCCAGCAAGAACCAGGTCAAGCACGCCCTTCTAACGCAAGTCACTTTGAACAATAGAATCGCCCTCACTCAGGAGACCCATTGGTCCGAGCATGAGGCCGAGGTGTGGAAGACCATGTTCCCGGCGCGGACGGTTGTTGCCTCCCCGGGATTCCTGGGGCCTACAGGAAGACTGGCTGGTGGGGCTTGGATTCTCCTCCCGCACGGACCCCCCCTCCTGGGCCAGCAAGACATGGTGCCGGGTTGTGCAGTCGCCGCGATAGTGCAGCAGGGCGAAAGGAGAATTCGCCCGGCGTCCATCTACCTCCCCCCCACCAGGAAGGAAGAGACCCTGACGGAGATCGCGTCGGCTGCGGAACGGTGGGATCCACTCGACACCTACTGGGGAGGGGGCGTCAACCTGCAGCTTCAACACCCGAGGGGCGGAGAGGTAGAGGCTGCGGCCCTCTCGAGGGACATCCTAACCAGCTCCGGCTCCGTCGCCATCCACATGCACGGCCCCACCATGATTGACAAGGAAAGTGAGTCCCAAATTGACATCTGTGCCTGCCCAATCAGCCACATCCACGCCTACGACCCCCGGAAGCTGTGGCGGCTCACTCTATCAGATCATGCCCTCATTTCGCTTGACCCCCAGGGCGCAAGGAGAGCGAGAAGGGACGACGCCATGAGGGCGGCAGATTTGAGAAAACTCCCAACTGCCGCGCACGTGGAGCTCCGCAGGATCTACGCAGACCTGGAGATCCTCTTCGGCGCGCCAACCGTCAACCTTTGCGGCCTAATCCAGCCCTCAGACTGGATCAGGCCGGCCCGCCCAGGAGGGTTCCCCGACCATCGCCCTGACAACGACGATGGCGACGCCTCTCGCTTGCCCAGCGACCCCGCTCCAGCGCCGGGAAGTCCAGATGCCCGCACTTTCCTCCCCCCAGTCCTTCCCACCCTCATGAGATTCGGGAGGCACGCCCTCCTCTCTGCCCTACAGGACTGGTGGAAAAAGTGGAAGCCGCACAGAGCGCGAGCCTCAACGGGGATGCTGCTGGCGGCAGCCAGCCAGAGACAACAGGTCACACGCCCAGTGGGGGCCCTGGCGGCTTGGCTCCACGAGTTTGGATGGGGCGGACACGACCTAACCCCAGATCAGGCAGGTCTCTGGCTCAAGACTTGGGGCGCGGAGGTCACGCAGAGAAGGGCGATGCACCTATCCCCCGTCCAACGAGGCCCATGAGCAGGACGCTCCCCCCTCGCGGCCCACTACAGGACTGGGCTGGAAATATATAAAAGACCCACGCCATTCTAGGAGTAAGGGACCACGACGGTAACTGGCACGACAGGCCCAATCAGGTTGATAAGGTACTGTGGGGCACGACGCCCCCCCCTCTTCCCAGTTCGGCTGGCCGGCTCCTTGACCAGTACTTCTTGGGACACCCTGGCACTGACATATCTAGTCGACCTGCTCCCCGTTGGGCAAAGCTAGCTGCCGCCGTCCTCACCCCTAGCGGGATTGCGCCAGGGGTCGACGGAATCCCGTACGAAGCCTTTCACCCAGGCGCAAGGTTCGTCGCCTGCCTCCTCGCCCAGGCATGGTATGCAGCGGACCTCAACCCTAACCTCATCGACGAGGTACTGGGGCCCTCAGTCGACCTCCTGGTCTGGATTGGGAAGAAACCAGGCGCTGAAGGGCCCAACGACATGAGGCCGATCCAACTCCCCACCTGCATACGGCGTCTCTACGGAGCATCCCTGGCCGACCTTATTGGCCCAGTCGTCGGACCATTCCTAAGTCCCAATCAAGCGGCCAAGAGAGGGGGACAGCGTGGTCCTAACATCACCAAGGTTACTCAACACTTGAGCGCTACCCCCAAACCACCAACCGCACCCGGTCCTGGTTGGGCCGCCCTCCTCGGTCAGCATCACGCGGTGGTGGGGGACTACATCGAGCGCGCCGCCTCAGGTCTGGGCGAGGCCCCCTGAACTGCCGTCATCTTCTGCGATCAGAACAAAGCGTTCGAAAGGATATCGCCCCAATGGGTTGGCGCCCTTCTACAGAGGTGGGCCCCCCCCCCCCTCGCGGCTACTCAACGCCCTAATAGCATTGGTTATCGAGCGGAAAGTAAAGACGTGCAAGGGCAAGTACAAAGGGCCAGAGCGCCGCCTACTCAGATCCGTCGGAATGGGGGGCACTGCCTCCCCCCTCCTGTGGAGCTTGGGATACGACCCTCTCATAAGTGCCATTGCATCCATCACAGGAGAGGACGACCCCACGTATGTAGACGACCTCGCCGCGCATGTAAGCACAACAAGACAAGCTCTACGCGCAGCAATCGCACTCCCCTGGGCCGCCAAGGCCGCTAGGCTCCTGGTCGAAGCGCACAGATGCAGGGGGGCGCGCACCGATGACTCCCCCGACATCCGCGCGGCGCTGGAGAAGGTCCCCGTACACTTTGAGCAGGATGGAGACAGCGTGCTCATCTCGGGACTTCCTGCGATCTTGACCCAGGCTCTGATTGACAGATGCATGGGGGATCGCGGTCCCATCCGGTGCGCACACTACCAACGCGCCTGCAGCTGCGCGTTCAAGACAGCGCTCGTACCTGCGGGAGACCAAGGATGGTGGCGCACACTCATGGAGCACACCCCCTTTGGAGGATCGGCGGTGAGGGAGCAATGGCCGTGCCTGGGGGCAGTAGTAGCATCCAGAGCAGCAGAAGGCGACGAACCTCCGCTGAACGGAGGACTCACGGGAGAGCAAGAGGAGGTCTTACGCAAGGGCACGTGGAACCGCCCCCTCCCCAGGATGAGGGAGAGATCCCTTGCGCTGCACCTGGCCAAGATGTCCCCTTCCAGGGCGGCCGCTGCGTGGAGCGCGTATCTGGTCTCTCTGACCCCCTACGCTGCGCACTGCGCCCCCCCCGGGCGTGACGCAGGAACGTGAAATGTGCGCCCAGTTGAGAACTGCCCTCGGGCTGGCCGGGGCCTCCTGGGTCCCCGACATAGGCCTGGCCGGACTTGGCATGAGCTTCCAAGTGCAGGGCGCGCCTAGGTGCCCTGGAGCAACAGCCCGCGCTGTTGCTGCAACAGCGTTCGCACTCGGGGACTTATGAGGGCCCTGCGCGCTCAGGAAGCGGGCCAGCACCAGATGGGAACAAGCTGCTGAACTGGAGTGGCCGAGCAGCCCAGGCCCCAGAGGCGCATCCCCCGCGGCCCAAAATCATCACAGAGCGAAAGGCCGCCCAGGCCCTGCTCGCCTTGAGGCAACGACCCCACCTACTAGAGGGCAGGCGATGCGGCAGAATCACCTATGTGGCGGCCTGGGCGCAGATGAACAGTCATCGCTTCACCGCCTGGCTTCAAATTATCCCAGCAAAGAAACCTAACACCTATGTGTAGAAGCATATCTGGAAGCATATCTGGAAACGAGACGCTGCTAGCAATAGTGGATGAGTCTGCAAAGAAGGCTCTACTGTTGTGCTCATTCCAAACGGGACGCTGCTATGCAGGGATGTAGGTCCAAACGAGACACGGCTATCAATGGATTTATTACTGCTTGCTACTACAGAGATGTGTCTGGGAACGAGACGCTGCTATCAATAGTTGATGAGTCAGCAAAGCAGGCACTGCTATCGACGAGACAGCACGTTCTTTTTTTGCTCCTCCCAAACAAGACGCTGTTATCAATCGGTGTAAGTCCAAATGAGACACTGCTATCAATAGTGGGAGGTGTGTAAAAACGAGATTCTGCCATCAATGCTGGAAGTGCGTCGAAACGAGACGCTGCTATCAATAGTGGGAGTTTATGAAAACGAGACTCTGCTATCAATACTGAGCTGTACTAAAACGAGACACTAGTATCAATTGTGGAAGTTTTTTTTGTTTGAAAAAAAGACGAGACTCTGCTAGCAATATTGGATGCGTGTCAAAACGAGACACTGTTCTCAATCGTGTGAGGTGTGTAAAAACGAGACTGCGCTATCAAAAGTGGAAGTGTCAAAACGAGACACTGCTATCAATAATGAAAACTGTGTTAAAACGAGACTCTGCTATCAATACTCGAACTGTGTTAAAACGAGACATTGCTACCAATAGTGGGAGTTGTCTAAAAACGAGACTCTTGCTATGAGTGCTGGAACTGTGTTAAAACGAGACGGTGCTATCACTAGTGGGAGGTGTGTAAAAACGAGACTCTGCTATCAATACTGGAAGTGTTTCAAAACGAGACACTGCTATCAATAGTGGGAGTTGTATGAAAACGGGGCTCTGCTACCAACCCTGTTGTCATCGTCATCATCGCCGTCGTTGTCATCGTCCTCCTCGTCCTCGTCGCCGCTGCCCTCGTCGTTGCCGCTGTCTCCCCTTGCTTTCTCTAGCCGGCCAGTTTTTTCCGCCCCGGACGGCGCTTCGTGCCTCCAAGCAACTGTTCTAGCGGAGAGCCGGCAAAAAGTACAGTCAGAGAGGCACTGCGCAGAGCCGCAGGCTGAGAAGCACCGCGGCCATGCAATCCTACAATTGTTGTAACTAGTAGTACAAGCACGCAAGCTGAGAAGCACCGCGCAAAGACAGCAAGTATGTGAGTCCCAGATATCATTGTGGTAATCGCCCTCAGTGCTGGAAACGCCAGCCGGAAGATTGTCTTCGCACAGGAAGTCAGGCCAGTCCGGAATCTAAGAAGCACTGCAGACAGCCGCAGGCTGAAAAGCACCGCGGACACGCAATCTTACAACTGTTGCAACTAGTATTACAAGCACGCAGGCTGAGAAGCACCGCGCATGCAAAACCAGTATGTGAGACCTAGATATCATTGGAATCGATGTGGTCAGTGCTGGAGACGCCAGCCGGAAGATCTTCTCCGCTTAGGAAGCCGCGCCAGTCCGGCGGCTGCCAACTGTCGAGGATGCGCCGGGACCCACCGCCTGCGCTGCCGCCGATGTCCAGGTGGTCCCCCTCCGCGTTCTGGAGGCGGCCATGTCTTAGCGCCACAATCGCCTCGTTCCGGTTGGCTAGCAACTCGCTGCTCTCCCATTTCCGGAGCACCTCCATTCCCTGCTTGTGAAAGTCTCCGCCTCGGCGCCGTGGCGCGAGATCTCCTGATGCCGGGCCTGCCGTGCGCCCTCGTTGTGGAGCGCGACGGCTTCAGCTTTGTTGCGCTGGAGTCGGCGGCGCTCGTCCTGCGAGACTTGTTCGCCAGCGGGTGGCGGCGCGGCTGCGCCCCCGGGCTCGGTGCGCAAGACTCGGCAGAGCATCTCAGCATCGAAGTAGCCGGAGAAGGCCAGCAACTCCCAGATCTGCTTTGCACAGGCAATGCGTTGCAGATGCCGGTGAAACCGCTTGCGCTTGTGTTCCCTGACGAACTGTTTGTTGGCGTTCCCCTTGCTTGTCTCTTGGGTCTTGCTTCCTTTGCTCGCCTTGCTTCCTTTCCTCGCCTTGCTTCCTTTGCCCGCTTCCTCGCGTCCTTTGCTCGCTTTCCCCTCGTCGGCATCTCGTTGCTGCAGTGCGCGCTGGTGGTCAGACTGCTCGCGCTCTTGTCGAACGCGTTGAACCAGTTCCCGGCGTTGGTCGTCGGTGAGGACGTGCCGCATGTCAACGGCGCCCTTGCTTTGCAGAAACTGCTGGCGAACCCGGAGGACAGAGAGAATGGCTCGGGCTGTCTCTTCCTGCGACGCGTAGGCGGTGTCAGCGTCTCCCTCCGCGGCATCTCTCTCCGCGGACTTCCTCTTCATGAACAGCAAACGCTCAAGTGGTGGAGGAGTTTTGGGTCGTGCTGCGCGTCGTAGCTTCCGTCCCAGAAATTCCTCATCTCTTGGTGCAGGGCCCGCGCGCGCTGGCTAACCTCATCCTCGGGTTCGTCGATGGCCTCGCCGTTGGCTTCTGGCCTCTCCGCGCGCGCAGGAGAGGGGCTCCGCGAACAGTCTGGAGCGTCTGGAGGCGGGGGCGTCTGGAGGGGCAAGGAGCGTTTGGGGGCGGGGGCGTCTGCCTCCCCGGAGTCGGAGCCGGAAGCGTGTCCTTCGCAGTCTCCGAAGGCATACTCCCGTTTGCTCCCCGCCACAGGCTGAGCAGCACAGGGAAGAGTGAAGACAACCGCGACAGCATCGTGTGAGTCGTTGCGCATGCCACGGTCCCGGTACGAAAAGCCAACAGCGATGGACTTGAAAGTCGCGACGGCTCCACTGACTGCGACGTTGTCGCCGATGAGGTCTGCCGGGGTGCAGAAGACCTCCCACGGCGCGTCGTCGTCAGTCCGGCGCTGCAAACCTTTGCGCACATCCTCGGCTTTGAGGTTGTTGTCGCCGAGAATGATGCGCACGACCCGCTGAGAGGTGGACGGTGCTCGAAGGCTTCTCAAGTGTTGCCGCAGAAGGTTCACTGCGCGCCGTCGCGCTGGCACACTGGGGGCGTTATCGCCGCAAACGATGCGCAGATTGCCGGTGATCGCGCGCGCTGTGCCATGGCCTTTGATCTGCGCATCGAACCGTGCGATCGCAGCGTCCACATCTTGCATTCCGGGGACCGCGCGGGGACACATCGACAGGCTGAGGGGCACCATCGAAGCCCCACATGCTCACGTAGTTGTGGACCGCAGTGATGCGAACGTTGTCGCCGAACGGCTGTCTCAAGATCTCCGCCGCGTTGATTCCAGCTCTGCTGAAGCCCTTACGATGCGCACCCACCTCGCAGCCAAACAAGATGTCAGCATCAGCCTCTGCTACGATTTTGACGCACAAACGCTGGAAGTTTACGAGGTGCCTCGGTGACTTCTTCCCCGTCATCATGTCCTGCTCGAACCCGAAGTTGAAGGGGGCGACCGTAAAAGACGCAAGCTGAAGACCTCGAGGGGGACCAGGCGCGGCCCCAGACGCGCCTCCGTCTTCCGTCGCAGGCTGAAGAGCACCGCGAGAACCAGAGGCCGCGGCTCCAGACGCGCCTCCGTCTTCCGTCGCAAGCTGAAGAGCACCGCGAGAACCAGAGGCTTGCGAAGGCACGAAAGGCGCGGCGAAGTTGGGAGCGTACGTTGCAATGTGGAGAACGCAGGAAAGGCACGTTCTGGCGAAGGCCACTGCAATGTGGAAGGCACGGTCTGAGCCAAAGACGGCGAGCAGATGCAGGGGGAAAAGGGGGTTGACAGAAAGAGGGTGGGAGGCTTCGATCGACTCACGACTCATTGTTTTCGACAACTGCATCTCCGAACTAGGCGTTGCTATCGATCGCTGTTTGGTCCAAACGAGACACTGCCATCAATGGATGTAGCCCCAAACGAGACACTGCTATCCATGGATGTAGCCACAAGCGAGACACTGCGATCAGCCTCAGTCTGCCTTCAGCCTCGGCCTGCAGGGAGAAAGGGGAGGGGGGGCGGGGTGAGGGGCCTCCCTCGCCCTGCTCCTCCTGCTCCTCCTGCTCCTCCTGCTCCTACTATTGCTACTACAAGTATTAGATTCTGGCGGAAGCGTCCAGTGCACGATGAAGCCTGGGTCCGCCGTCTTGCCCTGCACGATGACGAACAGAACAAGACAGCAATCGGGTGGCGAGAGATCTGACGGGGACATCCAGTCAGCAGAATGTGGCCCGGGAATGGAGTTCTGGAAATTCGAAGAAGACGAAGTGGCCTACAGTTGGCTCCGGGCATCCAAAATGTGGCCCGGGAATGGAGTTCTGGGAACTCGAAGACCATGAAGTGGCCTACAATTGGCTCCGGGCATCCAAAATGTGGCCCGGGAGTGGAGTTCTGGGAACTCGAAGACCACGAAGTGGCTTACAGGTGGCTCCGGGCATCCAAAATGTGGCCCGGGAATGGAGTTCTGGGAGGCGCCGGATGCCTCCCCGGGGGATTTTGCGAGGATGCCTTAGGCGATTTGGGTGCCGCCGGAGGCCTCCCCGATGGTTATCCGGGTCCCGCCCCGACCCCCTGGGAAGTCATTGGGCGCGCCTGGTGCTTCCCCGGTTCCTGTCCGGGTCCCGCCCCGACCCCCCAGGGGAGTCATGATGCCTTTTTTGAGCCCGCAAGAAACCTATCAGCAAAGGCTGTTAGGTAAAAACCAGCCAAGGGAGAAGGTGGCAGCCCTCGGTGGGTAAGGAGTGGCAGCCTCTACGGTACTGTGTCACTTTCACTTGTGCGTACCACGTGCTAAGGGTGCTCAGTGGCGGCCTGCCAGGCCCGGCAAGACGCAGAGGGAATGGCGAAAGAGTGCCCCGCGGATGTCCCTGCGGGGCGCTGGCCAGCAGAGTGTGGATCACAGCCGGCCCGAATGACGAGGGGGCTGCCTGGTGTAGTAGATGCGTCGGCAACGGACCCCATGCCCTCGCCCTCTGGCAAGCGCTCCCCCCTGATACTCCCCCCCCCTCTCTGAGAGCACAAGCTTGCGCCTGCGCTAGCTCGGGGGGGCTCTTGAGGCCGCCGATCAGGGAAGGGCCGCACGGACGTTGCCGACTCTGTGGGCTGGGCGAAGCGACGACCGAACACGTCTGGCACTGGCGCCCGGCGGCCGCTCTCGTCTGGGACACCATTCGTGGGCCCGACGATCCCTGGGACGCGACCGCGCGCGCGTGCGCGAAGACGCGGGCGGCCTGAAGGCAGCCGCGAACCCCCTGGTCACCACGCGCTGCAATGGCTTGAGGGCGGACGTCGGCGCGGCCGCCGAGGCGCGGGCCGACGGCAAGCCGTGGGGCGACTCGGCCCGCCCGCTCTGGGGCGGACAGCGCATTGTGACCTCGGTTGCCGTGCTGATCATGTTCGGCAGTCTGGGGGGGGCGGGGGCGTCGCAAGAGGCCGCTGCGGCCTCGCTCAAGCGGCCGTCGCCCCCCGAGATGGAGGCGCTCGCGGCCGCGCGCAAGTCGCGGCGCAACAAATTCGACGAGCAGAAGCCATGGATCTTCATTCTGTCGGCGCGCCCGTTCGCGGGCCCAGAGCGGCGCAAGAGCGCGCGCGCGCGCTCGTCGGCATCGACGCGCAGAAGCGCGCCCAGGCGGTGCGCGAGGCGCCGCGCCAGAGCCCGGAGGCGGAGGCGCTGCGGGCGTGGGTCAGGACGCAGTAGATGCCCTACACTGTCGTATACATTGCATGGCGCCTCCCCCTTCCCCCCCCGCCCCACCCTCCCCGACCTCGCCTCGTTTGCTTCCGCGCGCCGCGCGCAAGTCTCCCTGGAATTTAGGGGGCCCGTGTCAGAGCTCCAGGTTTGCGCGCCAGCCGGGCATAGTGGCTGCGCGAAAGGCGCTCGACGGAGCCGCGGCAGTAGATGGCCTGCGCTGTCGCGCGCGCGGCGCGACGTCGCCTGCCTCCCCCCCCCCCCCGCCCGCCCGCCCGCCCGCCCGCGCCCGCTCCGCCCCCCTCGCTTTCACTTGTCGCGCGAAGGTCTTCCGGGAGTTCATGGAGCTTGCGCCAGAGCATGAATTTGTATATCCGCCGCTGGGCATCGCGGCTGCGCGAGAGGCGCTCGGGGTGGGCGGGGGGGGGGGGGGGGGGGTGGCCGGGGGTGGGGTGGGGGGGGGGGGGTCTGGGCATAATTTTATTCCGCGCAGTTGGCTCGGTTGGGATTGCGCGCGGTTCCGAGGCCGCTGCCGTTCAGTTGAGCATCGGCGTGCTGCCGTGATGCGATGGGGTTCCGATTCGTCCCGCATGATTTGTTGACCCTCGTCCGACGGGTATGTCTTCCGCGGTGTCCGACGAAGGGCTGGCGCGACTCCTCGGGGCGAAAACGAAGCGGGGGCGCCCGCCCACCCCGCCGCGCGCGCCCCCGGGCGGAAAGCGGGGGGGCGAGAGAGGGCGCTCGGACAAGGCGGCCCAGGCCGCTCCCCGGCGTCGCACGACAGCTTCATTTTTATGTTACGAATGGGCGCCCTGCACCCCTGCGCCGCCGGGCGTTGCTCAGCGGCGCAGACGGCGCACTGCGCGCGCGTTATTCGCAGCAGCGCTTGCAAACTGCGCAGACTCTCCGCGGGGGCGGAGCGGAGAAGGAGGGCGCGCCAATGCGCCCGCGGCGCGCAGGGGGGCGGGGCGGAGGGGGGGCGGAGGAAAAGGCGGAATTCGAGGGTGCACAGGCGTGCAGGCCATTATTTTGGGCAGGCGTTGCGTCGGACAGCGAATTATTTCTTCGCGCCCGTGATGCTCGTGGCCTCTCGCGCGCGGGAGAGATGCGACATGTCTCGAGATTGCGTCGTCGACTGGTGTCATTATGCTCCGCGTGGGGCAGCGCTGCGTTACGTTTGCGCAACATGTGCAGGCTGTGCGCAATCACTTGGGAACGGCGTTGTGTCGGACAACCGCGCGTTTCTTCGCGCCTGTGACGCGCGCGGCCCACGCGCGGGGAAGATTCGAAACGCCTAGAGATTGCATCGTCGAAGGGTGTCAGTGGGCTCCTCGTGGGACAGCGTTACATGGCGTTTGCGCAGCGCGCGCAGACTGCGCATTGCACATGCGCGCCACTCGCAGCAGCGCGCGCAGACGGCACAGACTTACAGAGGGGCAGCGCGGAGCAGGAGGATGCAACAATGCGTCTGGGGCTTACTTGGTGACGGACCAACGCGACTGGGACTCGCTGGGGGGCGGGGCGGAGGAGGGGGGGGAGGAAAAAATGCAGAATTCGAGGGTGAACAGGCATGCCGGTCATTGCCTGGGGCAGGCGTGGCGTCGGACAGAACATTGTTTCTTCATGCCTGTGATACTCGCGACCGATCACGCGCGGGAGAGATGCGCAATGTCCAGAGATTGCATCGTCGAATGCTGTTCCTTCTCCGACGGCTGCCCGCCAGGTGCAGCGCGCGAGCGCGACGCGCGCCATCTGCGTGGACGACGCAACAGACGACAACGACAACGCAGACGCTATGATGCTGGGACTTGCAGTTTCGGCAGTCTGCTGCAGCGGTGGCGGCTCCAATCCTGGCGCAAAAACATTGTTGCGTCGGTGAGTCGCCCCTTGGGCCTGGCGCATTGTTCTGCGTTGGCACGCGCAGACTGCGCGGACTCAAGCACGGCGGCGCGCGCAGACTGCGCGCGCCCCCCGGCGCCTGTAGGACCGCGGCGCGGACGTGGCATCGCGGACTCAGCGTTGTCGCGCGCGCGCTATGTTTGTTTCTTTCTTTTTTTCGCTCTTGTGTTTGTGTGTGTATGTGCGTGTGCGTGTGCGTGTGTGTGTGTGTGTGTGTGTGTGTGTGCGCGCGCGCGCGCGCGTGTGTGCGCGTGTTTTTGCGGGGGGGGGGGGGGGCTGTGCCGGCATCGGGAGGTAGTCGCCCCCCCCTCTCTTTGCAGCAATGCGTTGCGTCAATGCGACTGGGGCATGCCTGGCGGGGCGAGTTGCGACGAAGCGGGTTCGAGACTTGCACGGTCGGCCTGGGGCTCGCAGGGGGGCGGGGCGGAGAAGGCGGAGGGGAAGGCGGAATCCGAGGGTGAACGGGCATGGAGGCCATTCCTTCGGGCCGGCGTTGCGTCGGACAGCCAACTGTCTCTTCGTGCCCGCGATGTTCGCGACCGATCGAGCGCGGGATATGTGCGGAATGTCCGGAGGCTGCATCGTTGAAGGGTGTCATTATTGCCCCCGTGGAACAGCATTGCATGACCTTTACATAGCATATGCTAATTGTGCATTACACAGACACGCTACTCACAACAGCATGCGCAGACCGGGCAGACTCACTGGTGGGCGGCGTTGCGTCGGACATGCGGGAAACATTTGGCGTGTCCAGAGACGGAAGGGCGTCGGTGTGCTAGTCGGTGGGGCAGCAGTGCGCTACGTGCACACCGCATAAACAGGCATGTGTAGACCGCGCATTGCACGCGCGCGTTGCTCACGGCGACGCGATCAGACTGTGCAGGCTCGCTGCTGGCTACGCGGGGTTATATCATCATGCCGCATTCGCGTTATTCGCAGCAGCACGTGCAGATCGCGCAGACTCCCGGGGGGGTGGCGCGGAAGGGGAGGGGGGGGGCGCATAAATTTGGGATGAACAGGCATGCCGACCTTTCCCCGTGGCATGCGTTGCGTCGGACATCCAGTTTTTTTTTTGTTTGCGTTTCATTCCTGTGAAGCCTGTGGCCGGGCGCGCGGGAGAGAGATGCGAAAGCCCCAGAGATTGCGTCGTCGAAGGGTGTCCGCGTGTCTCTCTGGCCCAAGGCGGTCGTCGCCGGTCCTTCTGCGTCGCCTGCGCATCGCGCGCCCGCTGCATCGCGCGCGATGGAGGCCCTCGCCGAGGCGGTGGATGCGAAGAAGAGCGGCGCGGAGGCATCCCGGGGGGCCAGGGCAGGGACCCCCCCAAGAAGGGCAACGGCAAGAGCAGGGGCAAGGGCAAAGCCAAGCTGGATGGCGGGGTCGCGGTCATGAGCTGCCTTGCGCGCGACCACTTACACATTCGCGAAGGCGTGGGCAACCTGGAGGCGGCCGCCACCATCCTGGTCATCTTGCTGTGCAATGCCACGAAGATGGGGGTCGACGCGTCCGCCGATGCGCGGGCCGACAGCGAGCCGCAGGACGACTCGGCCCACCCGCTCGGACGCGGAAAGCGCACTGTGATCTTGGGCGCCATGCTCAACATAATCGGCAATGTGGGGGGGGGGGGGGGCGGGGGCGTCGCAGAAGGCCGCTGCGGCCTCGCTGAAGCGGTTGTCGCCTCCCCAGATGGACGCGTTCGCAGCCGCGCGCGTGTCGTGGTGCAACAAGTTCGACGAGCAGAAGCAATGGATCTTCACTCTGTCGATGCGTCCGGGCGTGGGCCCAGAGCAGCGCAAGAACGCGCGCGCGCTCGTTGGTATCAACGCGCAGATGCGCATCTGGGTGGTGCGCGAGACGTCGCGCCAGAGCCCAGGGGCGGGGGCGCTGTGGGCGTGGCTCAAGACACAGTGGATGCCGTACACTGTCGAATACATTTCATGACGCCCCCCCTCCCCCCCTCCCCGACTCCGCCTCGTGCGCTTCCACGAACTATGCGCGAGTCTCCCTGGGATTCAGGGGGCCTATGCCAGAGCATCAAGTTTGCATCTCAGCTGGGCATAGTTGCTATGCGAAAGGCATTCGGCTGAGCCTTGGCTGCTGTGGGGAGGGGGGGGGGGGGGGGGGCATCTACGCATAATTTGTTGCGCATAGTTGGCGCGACTGGAATTGCGTGCTGTTATGAGACCGTTGCCATTAAATTGGGCACTGGCGCGCCTCTGTGATGCGTTGTGGCCCCACTTGTATTACATGTTTCTCCTTTCGCTCGCGTCCGATAGGGTTGTCTTCCACGGTGTCCGACAAAGGGCAGATACGATACCTTGTTAACTGTGCGGAGGCGCCCGCCTGCCCCGCCACGCGCGCCCCTGGGCGGAAGGCGGGGGGGCAGAAGAGGGCGCTCGGACAGGGCGGCCCCGGCCGCGCCCCGACGTCACACGACGGCCATTTTTTACTTTTTGTTCCCCCCCTACGAGTGGGCGTCCGGTGCCCATGCACCGCCGGGCGTTGCTGGCGATGTAGTTACGGAGTGTGCTCAGATCCCCGGGAGCAATAGTGGTCAATTCCAACCCAGTGCATCTGCGTGTACTGTCACATCTAGGTGTTTACGATGCACACCACATCGTGTACTACTGCATTATGCTGTTCACGCTGCACACCAAATGTTGCATCAGCCGCCCATCACGCAGGAGTTCGATCGAGGAACGCATGGAGCGACAGGCGCTGCCGTGACTCCTAGTCCCAGAGTGCGCCCTGCCAGCTCGCAGTGGCCACAGACCACATATACGCTCCTACTACGTTCGTTTGCTTCGCTCCGTCAATTCGCTTTTCGACGAGCCTCTTCGAGCAGCCTGGCCCGCGGCTTGGGTCGAGGTGGCCCGCGCTCGCGGCACGCGGCGCGCGCTCTGCCGGGCCCGCAGGAAACAACTCGATGAAGAGGCGCAGGGTGCTACCTCGGAGGAGAAACGCCGACGGCAGGACCAAGAGGCGCCGACCCGAGCAGCACGGCGAAGCACGGTGGGCGACATTGCCTTGGACGAACGTGGCATTGGCAGGTGCCCGCATTGTGAGGCCGAGTACATGAAAGCGGGTCTTCTGTCGCGCGTGCACCAATGCGCGCGCAAGACGCCGGCGCAACGGGCGTGCGCGGCAGCACAGAGGCGGAAACGCTTGGAATAAATGCAGGCGCGCGCTGCTCAACCAGTCGGCGGCCCCGTGGCTGGCGCCCGCAATCCACCTCGCGCGGCCCCGCCGGCGCAACCATTGCCCGACGCCGATCCTGCCGGGCTCGCCGCACGGAGCGTTCTTAGACGGGCTGTCCAGGCACATGTGGGGCAGGCCGAGGCGGTCCAACAGGCCAGAGCCAAACGCGACCCTGCTGCTCATTCCGACGGAGCCCGGCCTTTGGAGGGACGCATCAATTTCAGTAAATCTGCTTCTTACCGACGCCGGCTGGCTGTTATTCTACAACAGGAGGAGGGGGGGGCGGAGGGAGGAGGCGAAGGAGGAGCTGCACCTGCGCCGCCGGCTGTTCTGCCCCCTGTTCCACCGCCGCCGGCTCCGCACCCTGTGCAACGACGGCTCCGGGGCAAGCAGCCACGGGCGCCCGCGGTTCCAGCGGCGCCTCCGCCGCCTCCCCCGCTGCGATTGGCGCAACGACGCCCGGCATGTGCAGCGCCGAAGGACCACAGGACCACGGTTCCCACCGCGAACTTGGGGCGCGCGGGACTGCCCGGCGGGTTCGGAAAGCTTGGGGCCCGCCAGTGGCTACAGGATTTCATCGCCCAACTCCCGGCCCCAGCCCATCATGCTGCTTGAGGTTGCAACGGGCAATGCGGTTATGGCAAGAGTTGCGTACGTCGCCACTTGCAGACGTGCTTCGGGGGAAAGTACATGGGCTGGGGGTGCAGCTATTGTCGTCAGTGCAAGAAATGTGTGGCTGCAGGAGATGACACTTTGTGGGATGCGTGCACGAAAGCCCAGGTCGCTCCGAAGGCCCATGGGCCCCCCTGCCTTTCCGACCTGCCGGCGCCGCCTTTTCCTGCCGAGCACGATCCTCTTCGATGTCCCTGGTGTGACGACATGTTCCCCAAAGCTTTCAAAACAGTGCAGCACACCAAACTCTGTTCAAGAATGCCCTTGTCGTTGTTCGTTGCACGAGTGAGAGCTTTCCAACCGGGAGAAGCCGAACTACCTGAGAAGTGCAGGCATTGTGGTACAGGGTTTGATTCCCCCAAGTCTCGTGCCAATCATGAACGTCACTGCGTGGAACGGTTTCGACGCGCCGGCCAGCCCGTCGGCTCAGGCCAGAGATTCTCCACAACGGCCACTGATGCACGGTTGCCTGCCGGGTGCAGTCTCCCTCAACATCTACCTCCTCCGCGGCAATAATTGTCTCCAGCATTGGCATGTGCAGACTGCGCAGACTGTGCCGACACAATCCAGCATGCGCACGCTGCGCAGACATATTGGGCACCGGTGGTCGGGCATGATCTGTGGGAGGAGGAATATGGGGCATGGATATGGGATATGGGGGAAGGCACTACAACGGTGGCTAAGGGACAACAGCGGTGGGTATGGAATATGGGGAAGGCACAACAACAAACGGCAGCAAATTGAAATGACACGGATGGACCCCGCGAGGGTCTGGTGACGGATGCAAAACAATCTGGCGCAAGCAATTTGCTTTAGCTTCGAGCTCTCTGTATTCGATCTACGTGTGTATGGGTCAATCAGACATATCTCATCGACGGGCCTCCAGCTGACCACCACATTTCTCACGGCATGTCGTCCCTCCCTCCTCCTCCTGCCCCCTCTCCGCTGACGTCTGTGCAGACGGCGGGTTGTGCAATTTCTTCCTATAACTCATGGAGCCGACTTCAAAACATAATTTTGTTCGTCGGCCAGGCATCGTGGCTGTGCGAGAGGCGCTCAACGGGGCCTTGGTTGCAGTGGGAGGAGGATGGGGTCTTGACACTGATACCTTTTTCTACGCAGCGCTGGGACCGTTGACATTAAGTTGTGCACCGGCGCGCCGCTGAGATGTGTCGTGCCCCCACTCGTCCTCTACATAAATTTTTGTTAGCTCACGTTCGACGGGGTGATCGTCCTCAGTGTCTGACGAAGGGACGACGCGATATCTCTGGATGTGATAGAAGCGGAGGCACCCCCTCCCTCGCCGCGCACGCCCCCGGGCGGAAGGCGGGAAGGCAGGAGTGGGCGCTCGGACAAGGCGGCCCCGGCCGCGCCACCGACGCCACGCCGCAGCCATCATTTTCTGACGCGAGAGGGCGTCCGGTGCACCCGCGCCACCGGGCGCTGCAAGCGATGCCGAGTATATGCCCAGTTCCCCAGGAACAACAGTGGTCAATTTGATCAAGTGCGTCTGTGAGTAAAATTGCATGCTGTTGGTTACGGTGCCACCACATCGTGCACTATTGCATTATGCTGTCCATGCGCACACCACATGTTGCATCTTGCCGCCCGGTACGCAGGAGTTCGATCCCCCGGCCGTCGCGGCAGGCAGGGGGAGGGCTCGGCCTCGGCCGAAACAGTAAATGCCGCAGACTGGGCTACCCGTATTTGCAAGCAGCTTGGTGGCCCCACTCGCCATTGCACGCCCTCGGGCGGGAGGGCGCGGGATCCGCTTCGAATTCGACATAAGTATCGACAGAGTAGGGTGCATCAGGACACTGTGCGTGTGAGTACGATGAACGCACAGAGCTTGGATTGGACTCGGCTGGCAACCCGGGACAAACTCAGAGACCTCATTGAGTTCTCTCGGGCACAACGGTGGATGATCACAGGGCTAACTGAGATGCACAATGGCACGCCGCATTGAGAGGTGGAGTACATGTTTTTCGATGAGTACATGTGGGTTGCAGTAGAACAGTGCGCAGTGCAGATGTCGACATGGGTGCAAACATCATGGAGGAAGGGAGGGTGTAAGAAAATGACATGTAGTGGGCGCAATCTTGTTCTTTATTTGGATTCCTCTACTCATGCGTTGGCGCTGGGGGTTGCGCATCTCTCTCCGACTGCACCGGCTGCCGAGAAAGCAGAACAGAGAAGACAAGTCAGAGACTTGACGCGATCTGCGGGGGAGGAGTGGGAGTGTCCATTATTGTGGACGGGGGATTGGAATGCACATTGCGGGGTCGATCACAATGCGAACCGGTCTATTGCAGGGGGCAATCTTATGGAAACGCCTACGACTCCAGTGGGCAGGGCTGTCTTGGACATGTTTGACACGTGCGGTTTAATACGCATCGACAGCATGTATCGCATAGCACAACGGGGTACATGGAGACACGCACAGTCTGGGGCTTGGTGCGAAAATGATTTCTTTGCTGGGACATCCACGGGCAGGAAGAAAGTGCTGGGCATCAGGGCCCTCACGGTACCATTCTCCGACCACCGTGCCAAAGTGGCCACGGTTTCTCTGCGCGCGGGGACTGGCGCACGAGCACGAGAACAGCGCAAAGCACGATTCTTGTCATTGAAGCAGGAAAAGGAAACCGCCCTCCCCGGTCGTTTGCGTGCGAATCGGTTGCTGGGGCCCTCGGCCGGCGCCAAGCAGGCAAGGCGAGAGTGCGGAAGTCGCATTCGCACTGCCCTGGGGGTCGCTCCACTTCCGGAGGAGATCGAGCCTCATCCAACCCCGGGGTCTACGTCGCACACTGCGTGGCACATATACACAGGCTCCCATGGCCCGAAGGACCCGAACGCTATTGCAGGCAGGGGCGTTGTTGTATTTGCTCCAGGTACTGCTCCACAGAGTTTCTCTGGCAGTGTGTCGACTGATCAGGAGGAGGGGCGGTGGGAAGGGGCGGAGGACCAAACAAACAACGCTAGGGAATACACGGGGCTCTTACGGACGATGCGATATTGTGTAGATCGTATCCCTCCGACAATGCTCACCGAGGGGCAGCGGGTTTACGTTCGCTACGACTCCCAACTTGCCGCTGGAGCTGCAACGGGATCGACGGCAGTGCGCAGACACGCGGTGCTCGCGGCTGTCTTGGAAGATGCTTTTCGCACAGCCTCGGCAGGCCTCCCATTCAGTTTGCATTGGGTTCATGGTCGCACTGATGTCCACGGCGACGAACTGGCCGACGAAGCTGCCGAACAGGGAGCTCGCGGAGTCTATCGTTTCTGGCCCGGGGCGAACGCCAGCATCTCTGCTTCGCATTCCAGGGCGCTCGGACACACAGAGCCGGCCAAGGAGTACGAGCGCCGCCAACCTCGTGCGTGGGAGGCTCTGTCTTCTCTCATGCGCACTGCAGCAGAACAGACAGTGGGCAGTGGGCGAGATGAGACTGTGGGTGTGCCGTACCTTCCTCGTGACTTGGATATGGTTCGCCACAATAAAATGCTGGTCGCCGAGGCCTGGCAGGGGGTCGTGGACGCTCCGGGGCCCGTCGAGATGCGCTCGGCCAAGGCTGCGCACAAGGCTGCCAAGACGGCGCTGTCCCGCTTCAAATGCAGAGCTCGTGCCCGATGGGTTCGCGACCGCATTCGGGGGCTGGGGCAGGCCGCTGGCCAGAGCGATCTCAGAGCCATCAACTCCATCATGGCCTCCATGGGATTGGCAGACGAGGCGGGGCACGACCGGCGAGCCGGGCAGGGTTTCACCGTCGAGGAGGCGAAGGGCCAGGTCTGCAAACTTGGCGAGTCACCCGGCGAGGCATCGATCGACGTGCGCACGCACATACAACCGTGACCGACCGAGGAGAGGCTGGGCTGGCGCCCTGCTGTGCATGAAGTGCGGAACGCCTTGCTGGGCATGAAACAAAGTGCAGCCGGCGCCGACGAGATCTCCAAGATTCTCTTGACCGCCGGTGGCCCTGAGCTCCTCTACGAGGTCAGCGTGGTCGTGCAGCACATGTGGGACCAACCCCCAGATCAGTGGAGCCATCTTGCACGCGAGGTGTACGGCGTCATGCTCTTCAAGGGCAAAGGGGGCCGCGCCGATGTGACGAAGTTTCGGTGCATCATGATTATATCACTAGTTGCCGGGTTTATTGCCCGCATCATAGCACAGCGGCTGGCTGCATTTGCCGAGCGGGAGGACAGACTCCTCAGCAATCAGTGCGGCTTCCGGCGGCATCGTTCGGTCCTTGGTCCCATCATGGTTCTCACGATCCTCCTGGAGATGGCAGCAGATGCGTCCCTCTCTGACGATGAACGCCTCATGGCTATTTTCGCAGATATCGTGAAAGCGTATCCGAGCACTGTGCGTGATGTGTGTTTTGAATCTCTCGAAGTGCTCGGGGTTCCTGACCGTGCTCTACATCTTCTGGAGTCGCTGCAGAGCCTGGCATTGTATCGCATCAGAGGGAAGGAGGGGCACTCATCCTCATTCCGGCTCTTCCGCGGTCTCAAGGAAGGGTGCCCTGCCAGCCCGGTCACATTCAACTTGTTGCACTCACAGATCATACGGCATTTTGAACAGGAGGCAGGGCAGGCGGGCTTAGGCGTAACCGTGGCTGACACCACCGAGACGCTGCACTATCGCCGGCGTAGATGCCAGCAGGGGCCGCCTCCTGAGTCCACCACGCGCCGGCTGATCACCCTGCTGTTTGCTGATGACACGAACATTCTCACTCGCTTCCGTGACCAGCGACGGGCGGAAGAATTGCTGGAACGCATTCTGCTGGAGTGGGGCTTCAATGTGAACCAGACCAAGTACGAGCGACTGATGAACGGCACCGACCATGGACAAAACGCTTCCGCTCGCTTTCTCGGTGCAATGCGCCGGGGTGACGGCGACTACGGCACGGACACCACCACGCGCCTCAACAAGGCGAAGGTTGCGTGGAACAAGATGTTCAAGCGCATGCCGGAGTGGGGGTTATCCGACAAGTTATTGGGGCAGCTCATACAAGCAACGGTGCTGAACACGTTGATCTTTGGGTGCGAGGTCCGCCCGTTCTCGGCCAAGGAGCTCCGCTCTTACGAGGTCTTCTGGAATCGGGTCGTGCCGGGACGTGCCGACAGAAGATTCGGGAGATGCGCGACGATCATGTGACGATGGAGGATTTGCGGCGACGGCTGGGAGTACCTACAGTCAAGACGGTCATCGAACTACGACAACTCAAGTGGTTGGGTAACGTAGCACAACTCCCAGCAGAGCGCTTGGAACGACAGGCGCTGTCGTGGATCTTAGCTCCAGAGTGCACTCTTCCATCCCGAAGTGGACACAGACAGGCCCTACGCCCCTACTACGCTCGTCTGCTTCGCTCAGTCCGGTCGCTCGTCGACGAGCCTCTCCGTGCAGCCTGGCCCGCAGCCTGGGTCTAAGTGGCCAGCGCTCGCGGCACGTGGCGCGCCCTCTGCAAGGCCCGCCGGAAGGAGCTCGATAAGGTGGCCCAGGGCGCTACCTGGGAGGAGAAACACCGACGGCTCGACCGGGAAGCGTCGACCAGAGCAGCACGACGCACTACAGTGGAGGGCATTGTCCTGGACGAGCGTGGAGTGGGTAAATGTCCACATTGTGAGGCTGAGCTCGCGACAGCCGGTCTTCTGTCACATGCGCACCAGTGTGCGCGCAAGACTCCTGAGCAACGGGCGTGCACGGCATCTCAGAGACGGAAGCGCTCGGAACAGATGCAGGCACACGCTGCTCAACCAGTTGGCGGCCCTGTGGCTGGGGTACGCAATCCGCCCCGAGCGCCCCCTCCAGCACAACCGCTGCCCGACGCCGACCCCGCCAGGCTGGCCGCGCGGAGCGCTCTCCGACAGGCCGTCCGGGAGCACGTGGGACAGGCGAAAGCGGTCCAACAGGCCAGGGCCAAAAACGATTCGGCTGCTTCTTCCGACGGAGCCCGGCATTGGGAGGGACACATCCAATTCAGCAAATCTGCCGCTTACCGACACCGGCTCGCTGCTACATTGCAACGGGAGGAGGGGGGGGCTGGGGGGGGCGAAGGAGGAGGTGATGGAGTACCTGTACCAGCACCCGCAGTTGCTCAGCCCCCAATGCCACCGCCGCCAGCTCCGCACCCAGTACAACGCCGTCTACGAGGCAAACAACGACCAGCGCTGGCTGTTCCGGCGGCGCCGCCTCCGCCCCCTCCATTGCGACTCGTGCAACGACGCCCGGCATGTGCAGCTCCGAAGGGCCACCGGACCAAGGTCCCGACTACGAACATGGGGCGGGCAGGACCGCCTGGAGGGTTCGGGAAGCCTGCGGCGCGTCAGTGGCTACAGGAGTTTCCTGCCCAAAATCCGGCTCCTGCGAGCCATGTTGAACGAGGATGCAACGGCCAATGTGGGCATTGAAAAGATTGCGCACGCTGTCAATTGAAGACGTGCTTTGGGGGTACATACATGGATTGGGGCTGCAGCTACTGTCGGAAATGCACCAAATGTGTGGCGGCAGGAAACGACGCCCTGTGGGATGCGTACACGCGAGCCCGGGTCGCTCCGAAGGCGCACCGTCTTCTGTGCTTATCCCATCTTCCTGCGCCGCCTTTTCCTGCCGATCACGACCCTCTTCGTTGTCCATGGTGTGACGACAAGTTCCCAAAAGCTTTCAAGACAGTGCAGCGCGCCAAAATCTGTTCCATAATGCCGTTGTCTTTGTTTGTCGCACGAACGAGATCTCTCCAGCCGGGGGGGGCCGAGTTACCCGAGAAGTGCAGCCATTGCGGCGCAGGATTCGAGGCCCCCCGGTCCCGTGCCAATCATGAAAGGCACTGCGTGGAGAGGTTCCGCCGGGCCTGCCGGCCCATCAACTCAGGACAGAGATTTTCTACAACGACCGCTGATGCACGGTTGCCTGAAGGCTACAGCCTTCCTCAACATCCTGCTCCACCACCACAGTAGCGGTCTTCAACATTAGCATGTGCAGACTGCGCAGACCTACTCACGGCAGCATGTGCAGACTGTGCAGACCTACTTGGCGCTAGCATCTTGACATGTCATGATGAGGAGGGTAATCGGTATGGGACGTGGGGAGGGCACAACAATTGGAGGGCACAACATATGGCAATACCATGCAATCAATATGCGGATGGGGGTGCAACAGTGGGCCATTACAGTCTTGGGGAGTGTTCCGTAGCGGCGATGGCTCCAACATTGGCGCAAGGTGTGGTCGTGTCGGGCTGTCGCCCCCCAAGGCGTGGCACAGCGCTCCGGGTTAGCATGTGCAGACTGCGCAGACCTACCCACGGCAGCATGTGCAGACTGTGCAGACCCCCCGACGCCCAGAGCACCACAGCGCAGGACATCTTGCTGTTCTTACGTTGCACACCACATCGCGTACTTCAGCATTATGTTGTTCATGTTGCACACCACATGCTGTATCTTGCCGCCCGGTACGCAGGAGTACGATATTACGGTTGTGGGAAGGCGCAGCGCTCTGGGTTAGCATGTGCAGACTACACAGACCTACTCACGGCAGCATGTGCAGACTGTGCAGACCCCCCAACGCCCAGAGCACCACAGCGCAGGACATCTTGCTGTTCTCACGTTGCACACCACATCGCGTACTTCAGCATTATGTTGTTCATGTTGCACACCACATGCTGTATCTTGCCGCCCGGTACGCAGGAGTTCGATATTACGGTCCTGGGAAGGCACAGCGCTCTGGGTTAGCATGTGCAGACTACGCAGACCTACTCACGGCAGCATGTGCAGAATGTGCAGACTGTGCAGACACCACAAAGCCCAGAGCACTACAGCGTAGGACATAGCATCACATATTCAATGTTAGCATGGGCAGACTGCGCAGACCTACTCACGGCAGTATGTGCAGAAGGCAGAATTTCGAGATTGAACAGACATGCCGGGCATCTCTTGGGACATGCGTTGCGTTGGACAGCCAATTTATCCGTCCTGCCTGTGATGCTTGTGACCGGTCAGACACTGGACAGATACGAAATACCCCAGAGATTGTATCATCGAAGGGTGTCCGTACGCTCGTCAGGCTCAAGACGGCCATCGTCAGATCCCTCGCGGCTTCCACACCTCATACGGCCACTGCGCTGCACGTGATGGACGCCCTCGCCCAGATGGTGGCCGACAAGAAGCGCGGCGCGGCGGCGTCCCAGGGGGCCAGACCAGACAGCCCTTCCAAGAAGGGCAAGACCAAGGGCAAGGGCAAAGGCAAGCCCAAGACGGACAGCGCAGACGCGGTCTTGACCTGCCTGGTGCGCGACCACCTGCACATGAGGAATGACGTGGGCAACCTGAAGGCGGCCGCCAACGTGATGATCATCGTGCTGTGCAACACGTTGAAGGTGGAGATCGACGCGTCCGCCAAGGTGTGGACGGACAACAAGCCGCAGGACGATTCAGCCCACCCGCTTGGATGTGGAAAGCGCACGGTGATCTTCGGTGCCCTGCTGAGCATCTTCGGCAACTTGGAGGAGGGCGCGGACGAATCGCAGAAGGCCGCGGCGGGGTCGCTCAAGCGCCTGTCGCCCTCCCAGATGGACGCGTTCGTGGCCGGATGCAAGTCCCGGCGCAACAAGTACGACGAGAAGCGCCCATGGATCTTCACCCTGTCCGCGCGCCCGGGCGTGGACTCCGACCAGCGCAAGAACGTGCGCGCGCTCGTCGGCATCAACGCGCAGAAGAAGATCCGGGTGGTGCACGAGGCGCCGCGCCAGGGCCCCGAGGCGGAGGCGCTATGGGAGTGGCTCAAGAAGCAGTAGATGGCCCTGCTCTGTCGTGCGCATGGCATGACGCCCCCACTGCCGCTCCCCCTTCCGCTTCCCTCGCCCCCAGACGTCATGTGCAATTCTTCCAGGAATTCATGGAGCCTACGTCAATGCATCAATTTGTATATCGGCCGTGCATCGTGGCTGTGCGAGAGGCACTCGACGGGGCTGTGGCTACGTACAGTTGGCGGGGGTGGGATCTCTACACATATTCAGTTCTGGGACCGTTGCCATTAAGTTGTGCACCGGCGTGCCACAGTGATATGTTGTGATGCCCATTCGTCGTGCATGATTTTTTACATCACGTTCGACGGGGTTGTCTTCCTCGGTGTCTGACGAAGAGCTGGCACTATACCTCGGGGCGCGATCGAAGCGGAGGCACCCGCCCACCCCGCCACGCACGCCCCCGGGCGGAAGGCGAGGAGGCGGGCGAGGGCGCTCGGACAAGGCGGCCCCGGCCGCGCCCCGACGCCAGGCGACAGCCACAATTTTCTACTACGAGTGGGCGTCCGGTGCCCCTGCACCACCGGGCGTTGCTTGTGAGACGATTGCGGAGTGCGCCCAGTCCCCCGGGAACAACAGTGGCCAATTCCAACCAAGTGAATTTGCGTGCACACTCACATCTTGCTGTTTTTGGCGTTGCACACCACATCGTGTACTTCAGCATTACGTCGTTCATGTCGCACACCACTTGTTGTATCTTGCCGCCCGGTACGCAGGAGTTCGATACTTCGGGGGGGAGCACTTCTCCGCCTACGGCTTCGCTGGTGCAAGCCGCCGCGGTCCCGAAGAGAAGCGCCCCGCTCATCGACTGTAAGGTTTCTGCGTCGCTCATGTTTGCCATGCCATTTCACATATTTCTTGGATGCATGTGGGTATGGGTGCACAGTGTACGCAACATGTGGGTGCGACGTGTGCAGCAGTGTGCTGACGACGACTGTCCACGATTATAGCGATGGCGGGAGCGACTGACGCTCCCAAATTAATACCGGGCTTCCGGATGCATCGGCTTGCCCCCGGCCGTCGCGGCAGGCAGGGGGAGGGCTCGGCCTCGGCCGAAACAGTAAATGCCGCAGACTGGGCTGCCCGTATTTGCAAGCAGCTTGGTGGTCCCACTCGCCCTTGCACGCCCTCGGGCGGGAGGGCACGGGATCCGCTTCGAATTCGACATACGTATCGACAGAGTAGGGTGTATGAGGACACTGCGCGTGCGAGCACGATGAACGCGCAGAGCTTGGATTGGGCTCGTCTGGCAACCCGGGACAAACTCAGAGACCTCATTGAGTTCTCTCGGGCACAACGGTGGATGATCACAGGGCTAACTGATATGCACAATGGCACGCCGCATGGAGAGGTGGAGTACATGTCTTTCGATGAGTACATGTGGGTTGCAGTGGAGCAGTGCGCAGTGCAAATGTCAACATGGGTGCAAACAGCATGGAGGAAGGGAGGGTGTAAGAAAATGACATGTAGTGGGCGCAATCTTGTTCTTTATCTGGATTTCTCTACTCATGCGCTGGCGCTGGGGGCTACGTATCTCTCTCCGACTGCGCCGGCTGCCGAGAAAGGCGAACAGAGAAGACAAGTCAGAGACTTGACACGATCTGAGGGGGAGGAGTGGGAGTGTCCATTATTGTGGACGGGGGATTGGAATGCACATTGCGGGGTCGATCACAATGCGAACCGGTCTATTGCAGGGGGCAATCTTCTGGAAACGCCTACGACTCCAGTGGGCAGGGCTGTCTTGGACATGTTTGACACGTGCGGGTTAATACACATCGACAGCATGTATCGCATAGCACAACGGGGTACATGGAGACACGCACAGTCTGGGGCTTGGTATGAAAATGATTTCTCTGCTGGGACATCCACGGGCAGGAAGAAAGTGCTGGGCATCAGGACCCTCACGGTGCCATTCTCCGACCACCGTGCCAAAGTGGCCGCGGTTTCTCTGCGTGCGGGGACTGGCGCACGAGCACGAGAACAACGCAAAGCACGCTTCTTGTCATTGAAGCAGGAAAAGGAAACCGCCCTCCCCGTTCCTTTGCGTACGAATCGGTTGCTGGGGCCCTCGGCTGACGCCAAGCAGGCAAGGCGAGAGTGCGGAAGTCACATTCGCACTGCCCTGGGGGTCGCTCCACTTCCGGAGGAGATCGAGCCTCGTCCAACCCCTGGGTCTGCGTCGCACACTGCGTGGCACATATCCACAGATGGCTCCCATGACCCGAAGGACCCGAACGCTATTGCAGGCCGGGGTGTTGTGGCATTTGCTCCAGGTACTGCCCCGCAGAGTTTCTCTGGCAGTGTGTCGACTGATCAGGAGGAGGGGTGGTGGGGAGGAGCGGAGGACCAAACAAACAACACTGGGGAATACGCGGGACTCTTACGGGCGATATAATATTGCGTAGATCGTATCCCTCCGACAATGCTCACCGAGGGGCAGCGGGTTTTACGTTCACTGCGACTCCCAATTTGCCGCTGGAGCTGCAACAGGATCGACGGCAGTGCGCAGACACGCGGCGCTCGCGGCTGTCTTGGAAGATGCTTTTCGCACAGCCTCGGCAGGCCTCCCCCTCAGTTTGCATTGGGTTCATGGTCGCACTGATGTCCACGGCAACGAACTGGCCGACGAAGCTGCCGAACAGGGAGCTCGCGGAGTCTATCGTTTCTGGCCCGGGGCGGACGCCAGCATCTCTGCTTCGCATTCCAGGGCGCTCTCCCATGGACACACAGAGCCGGCCAAGGAGTACGAGCGCCACCAACCTCGTACGTGGGAGGCTCTGTCTTCTCTCATGCGCACTGCAGCAGAACAGACAGTGGGCAGAGGGCGAGATGAGACTGTGGGTGTGCCGTACCTTCCTCGTGACTTGGATATGGTTCGCCACAAGAAGAAGCTGGTCGCCGAGGCCTGGCAGGGGGTCGTGGACGCTCCGGGGCCCGTCGAGATGCGCTCGGCCAAGGCTGCGCACAAGGCTGCCAAGACGGCGCTGTCCCGCTTCAAATACAGAGCTCGTGCCCGATGGGTTCGCGACCGCATTCGGGGGCTGGGGCAGGCCGCTGGCCAGAGCGATCTCAGAGCCATCAACTCCATCATGGCCTCCATGGCCTTGGCGGACGAGGTGGGGCACGACCCGCGAGCCGGGCAGGGTTTCACCGTCGAGGAGGCCAAGGGCCAGGTCTGCAAACTTGGCGAGTCACCCGGCGAGGCATCGATCGACGTGCGCACGCACATGCAATCACGACCGACCGAGGAGAGGCTGGGCTGGCGCCCTGTTGTGCATGGAGCGCGGAATGCCTTGCTGGGTATGAAACAAAGTGCAGCCGGCACCGACGAGATCTCCAATATTCTGTTGACCGCCGGTGGCCCTGAGCTCCTCTACGAGTTCAGCGTGGTCGTGCAGCACATGTGGGACCAACCCCCAGATCAGTGGAGCCATCTTGCACACGAGGTGTACGGCGTCATGCTCTTCAAGGGCAAAGGGAGCCGTGCCGATGTGACGAAGTATCGGTGCATATGATTATATCACTAGTTGCCCGGGTTATTGCCCGCATCATAGCACAGCGGCTGGCTGCATTTGCCGAACGGGAGGACAGACTCCTCAGCAATCAGTACGGCTTCCGGCGGCATCGTTCGGTCCTTGGTCCCATCATGGTTCTCACGATCTTCCTGGGGATGGCAGCAGATGTGCCCCCCTCTGGCGATGAACGCCTCATGGCTATTTTCGCGGATATCGAGAAAGCGTATCCGAGCACTGTGCGTGATGTGTGTTTTGAATCTCTCAAAGTTCTCGGGGTTCCTGACCGTGTTCTACATCTTCTGGAGTCGCTGCAGAGCCTGGCATTGTATCGCATCAGAGGGAAGGAGGGGTACTCATCCTCATTCCGGCTCTTCCGTGGTCTCAAGGAAGGGTGCCCTGCCAGCCCGGTCACATTCAACCTGTTGCACTCACAGATCATACGGCATTTTGAACAGGAGGCAGGGCAGGCGGGCTTAGGCGCAACCGTGGCTGACACCACCGAGACGCTACACTATCGCCGGCGTAGACGCCAGCAGGGGCCGCCTCCTGAGTCCACCACGCGCCGGCTCATCACCCTGCTGTTTGCTGATGACACGAACATTCTCACTCGCTTCCGTGACCAGCGACGGGCGGAAGAACTGCTGGAACGTATTCTGCTGGAGTGGGGCCTCAAGGTGAACCAGACCAAGTACGAGCGACTGATGAACGGCACCGACCATGGACAAAACGCTTCTGCTCGCTTTCTCGGTGCAATGCGCCGGGGTGACGGCGACTACGGCACGGACGCCACCACGCGCCTCAACAAGGCGAAGGTTGCGTAGAACAAGATGTTCAAGCGCATGCCGGAGTGGGGGTTATCCGACAAGTTATTGGGGCAGCTCATACAAGCAACGGTGCTGAACACGTTGATCTTTGGGTGCGAGGTCCGCCCGGTCTCGGCCAAGGAGCTCCGCTCTTACGAGGTCTTCTGGAATCGGGTCGTGCGCGGGACGTGCCGGCAGAAGATTCGGGAGATGCACGACGAACATGTTACGATGGAGGATTTGCGGCGACGGCTGGGAGTACCTACAGTCAAGACGGCCATCGAACTACGCCAACTCAAGTGGTTGGGTAACGTAGCACAACTCCCGGCAGAACGCTTGGAACGACAGGCGCTGTCGTGGATCTTAGCACCAGAGTGCACTCTTCCATCCCGAAGTGGACACAGACAGGCCCTACGCCCCTACTACGCTCGTCTGCTTCACTCAGTCCGGTCTCTCGTCGACGAGCCTCTCCGTGCAGCCTGGCCCGCAGCCTGGGTCGAAGTGGCCGGCGCTCGCGGCACGTGGCGCGCCCTCTGCAAGGCCCGCCGGAAGGAGCTCGATAAGGTGGCCCAGGGCGCTACCTGGGAGGAGAAACACCGACGGCTCGACCGGGAAGCGTCGACCAGAGCAGCACGACGCACTACAGTGGAGGGCATTGTCCTGGACTGGACGAGCGTGGAGTGGGTAAATGTCCACATGGTGAGGCTGAGTACGTGAAAGCCGGTCTTCTGTCACATGTACACCAGTGTGCGCGCAAGACTCCTGAGCAACGGGCGTGCACGGCATCTCAGAGACGGAAGCGCTTGGAACAGATGCAGGCACACGCTGCTCAACCAGTTGGCGGCCCTGTGGCTGGGGCACACAATCCGCCCCGAGCGCCCCCTCCAGCACAACCGCTGCCCGACGCCGACCCCGCCAGGCTGGCCGCGCGGAGCGCTCTCCGACAGGCCGTCCGGGAGCACGTGGGACAGGCGAAAGCGGTCCAACAGGCCAGGGCCAAAAACGATTCGGCTGCTTCTTCCGACGGAGCCCGGCCTTGGGAGGGGCACATCCAATTCAGCAAATTTGCCGCTTACCGACACCGGCTCGCTGCTACATTACAGCAGGAGGAGGGGGGGGGCGGGAGGAGGCGAAGGAGGAGGTGATGGAGGACCTGCACCAGCACCCGCAGTTGCTCAGCCCCCAATGCCACCGCCGCCAGCTCCGCACCCAGTACAACGCCGTCTACGAGGCAAACAACGACCAGCGCTGGCTGTTCCGGCGGCGCCGCCTCCGCCCCCTCCATTGCGACTCGTGCAGCGACGCCCGGCATGTGCAGCTCCGAAGGGCCACCGGACCAAGGTCCCGACTACGGGCATGGGGCGGGCAGGACCGCCTGGAGGGTTCGGGAAGCCTGCGGCGCGTCAGTGGCTACAGGAGCTTATTGCCCAAAATCCGGCTCCTGCGAGCCATGTTGAACGAGGGTGCAACGGCCAATGTGGGTATTGCAAAGATTGCGCGCGCTGTCAATTGAAGACGTGCTTTGGGGGTGCATACATGGATTGGGGCTGCAGCTACTGTCGGAAATGCACCAAATGTGTGGCGGTAGGAAACGACACCCTGTGGGATACGTACACGCGAGCCCGGGTCGCTCCGAAGGCACACCGTCCTCCGTGCTTATCCGATCTTCCTGCGCCGCCTTTTCCTGCCGATCACGACCCTCTTCGTTTTCCATGGTGTGACGACAAGTTCCCAAAAGCTTTCAAGACAGTGCAGCACGCCAAAATCTGTTCCAGGATGCCGTTGTCTTTGTTTGTCGCACGAACGAGATCTCTCCAGCCGGGGGAGGCCGAGTTACCCGAGAAGTGCAGCCATTGCGGCGCAGGATTCGAGGCCCCCCGGTCCCGCGCCAATCACGAAAGGCACTGTGTGGAGAGGTTCCGCCGGGCCGGCCGGCCCGTCAACTCAGGACAGAGATTTTCTACAACGACCGCTGACGCACGGTTGCCTGAAGGCTACAGCCTTCCTCAACATCCTGCTCCACCACCACAGTAGCGGTCTTCAACATTAGCATGTGCAGACTGTGCAGACCTACTCACGGCAGCATGTGCAGACTGTGCAGACCACGCTAACGCGGCACAGCGCCCTGGGTTAGCATGTGCAGACTGCGCAGACCTACTCACGGCAGCATGTGCAGACTGTGCAGACCCCCCAACGCCCAGAGCACCACAGCGCAGGACATCTTGCTGTTCTTACGTTGCACACCACATCGCGTACTTCAGCATTATGTTGTTCATGTTGCACACCACATGCTGTATCTTGCCGCCCGGTACGCAGGAGTTCGATATTACGGTTGTGGGAAGGCACGGCGCTCTGGGTTAGCATGTGCGGACTACGCAGACCTACTCACGGCAGCATGCGCAGATTGTGCAGATGGGGATGGCACAACAATTGGAGGGCACAACAAATGGCAATACCAGGCAATCAATATGCGGATGGGGGTGCAACATATGGGACGTGGGGAGGACGCAACAATTGGATGGGGAGGGCACAACAATTGGAGGACACAACAAATGGCAATACCATGCAATCAATATGCGGATGGGGGTGCAACATATGGGACGTAGGGAGGACACAACAATTGGAGGGCACAACAAATGGCAATACCATGCAATCAATATGCGGATGGGGGGTGCAACAGTGGGCAGTTACAGTCTTGGGAAGTGTTCCGTAGCGGCGATGGCTCCAACATTGGCTCAAGGTGTGGTCGTGTCAGGCAGTCGTCCCCCAAGGCGTGGCACAGCGCTCTGGGTTAGCATGTGCAGACTGCGCAGACCTACTCACGGCAGCATGTGCAGACTGTGCAGACCCCCCCAACGCCCAGAGCACCACAGCGCAGGACATCTTGCTGTTCTCACGTTGCACACCACATCGCGAACTTCAGCATTATGTTGTTCATGTTGCACACCACATGCTGTATTTTGCCGCCCGGTACGCAGGAGTTCGATATTACGGTTGTGGGAAGGCACAGCGCTCTGGGTTAGCATGTGCAGACAACGCAGACCTATTCACGGCAGCATGTGCAGACTGTGCAGACCCCCCAACGCCCAGAGCACCACAGCGCAGGAGTTCGATATTACGGTTGTGGGAAGGCACAGAGCTCTGGGTTAGCATGTGCAGACTACGCATACCTACTCACGGCAGCATGTGCAGACTGTACAGACCCCCCAACGCCCAGAGCACCACAGCGCAGGACATCTTGCTGTTCTCACTTTGCACACCACATCGCGAACTTCAGCATGATGTTGTTCATGTTGCACACCACATGCTGTATCCTGCCGCCCGGTACGCAGGAGTTCGATATTACGGTTGTGGGAAGGCACGGCGCTCTGGGTTAGCATGTGCAGACTACGCAGACCGACTCGCAGCAGCATGTGCAGACTGTGCAGACTGCGCAGACACCATAACGCCCAGAGCACCACAGCGTAGGACATGGCATTCCATATTCAATGTTAGCATGTGCAGACTGCGCAGACCTACTCACGGCAGTCTGTTCAGAAGGCAGAATTTCGAGATTGCACAGACATGCCGGGCATCTCTTGGGGCATGCGTTGCGTTGGACAGCCAATTTATCCGTCCTGCCTGTGATGCTTGTGACCGGTCAGACACTGGAGAGATATGAAATACCCCAGATATTGCATCATCGAAGGGTGTCCGTACGCTCGTCAGGCTCAAGACGGCCGTCGTCAGATCTCTCGCGGCTTCCACGCCTCATACGGCCACTGCGCTGCACGTGATGGACGCCCTCGCCCAGATGGCGGCCGACAAGAAGCGCGGCGCGGCGGCGTCCCAGGGGGCCAGACCAGACAGCCCTCCAAGAAGGGCAAGACCAAGGGCAAGGGCAAAGGCAAGCCCAAGACGGACAGCGCGGACGCGGTCTTGACTTGCCTGGCGCGCGACCACCTGCACATGAGGAATGACGCGGGCAACCTGAAGGCGGCCGCCAACTTGATGATCATCGTGCTGCGCAACACGTTGAAGGTGGAGATCGACGCGTCCGCCAAGGTGTGGACGGACAACAAGCCGCAGGACGATTCAGCCCACCCGCTTGGATGTGGAAAGCGCACGGTGATCTTCGGTGCCCTGCTGAGCATCTTCGGCAACTTGGAGGAGGGCGCGGACGAATCGCAGAAGGCCGCGGCGGGGTCGCTCAAGCGCCTGTCGCCCTCCCAGATGGACGCGGTCGTGGCCGGATGCAAGTCCCGGCGCAACAAGTACGACGAGAAGCGCCCATGGATCTTCATCCTGTCCGCGCGCCTGGGCGTGGACTCCGACCAGCACAAGAACGTGCGCGCGCTCGTCGGCATCAACGCGCAGAAGAAGATCCGGGTGGTGCACGAGGCGCCGCGCCAGAGCCCAGAGGCGGAGGCGCTATGGGAGTGGCTCAAGAAGCAGTAGATGGCCCTGCTCTGTCGTGTGCATGGCATGACTTCCCCCTGCCGCTCCCTCTTCCGCTTCCCTCGCTCCCAGACGTCATGCGCAATTCTTCCAGGAATTCGTGGAGCCTACGTCAATGCGTCAATTTGTATATCGGCCGTGCATCGTGGCTGTGCGAGAGGCACTCGACGGGGCTGTGGCTACGTGCAGTTGGCGGGGGTGGGATCTCTACACATATTCAGTTCTGGGACCGCTGCCATTAAGTTGTGCACCGGCGTGCCGCAGTGATATGTTGTGATGTCCATTCGTCGTGCATTTTTTTTTTGTTTTTCTTCCCCGGTGTCTGACGAAGAGCTGGCACTATACCTCGGGACGTGATCGAAGCGGAGGCACCCGCCTACCCCGCCACGCACGCCCCCGGGCGGAAGGCGAGGAGGCGGGCGAGGGCGCTCGGACAACGCGGCCCCGGCCGCGCCCCGACGTCACGCGACAGCCACATTTTTTCTACTACGAGTGGGCGTCCGGTGCCCCTGCACCACCGGGCGTTGTTTGGGAGACGATTACGGAGTGCGCCCAGTCCCCCGGGAACAACAGTGGTCAATTCCAACCAAGTGACCAAGTGCATTTGCGTGCACACTCACATCTTGCTGTTTTTTGGCGTTGCACACCACATCGTGTACTTCAGCATTATGTCGTTCATGTTGCGCACCACATGTTGTATCTTGCCGCCCGGTACGCAGGAGTTCGATACTTCGGGGGGGAGCACCTCTCCGCCTACGGCTTCGCTGGTGCAAGCCGCCGCGGTCCCGAAGAGAAGCGCCCCGCTCATCGACTGTAAGGTTTCTGCGTCGCACACGTTTGCCATGCCTTTTCGCATATTTCTTGGATGCATGTGGGTATGGGTACACAGTGTACGCAACATGTGGGTGCGACGTGTGCAGCAGTGTGCTGACGACGACTGTCCACGATTATAGCGATGGCGGGAGCGACTGACGCTCCCAAATTAATACCGGCCTTCCGGATGCATCGGCTTGCCCCCGGCCGTCGCGGCAGGCAGGGGGAGGGCTCGGCCTCGGCCGAAACAGTAAATGCCGCAGACTGGGCTACCCGTATTTGCAAGCAGCTTGGTGGTCCCACTCGCCCTTGCACGCCCTCGGGAGGGAGGGCGCGGGATCCGCTTCGAATTCGACATACGTATCGACAGAGTAGGGTGTATCAGGACACTGTGCGTGTGAGTACGATGAACGTGCAGAGCTTGGATTGGACTCGTCTGGCAACCCGGGACAAACTCAGAGACCTCATTGAGTTCTCTCGGGCACAACGGTGGATGATCACAGGGCTAACTGAGATGCACAATGACACGCCGCATGGAGAGGTGGAGTACATGTTTTTCGATGAGTACATGTGGGTGGCAGTAGAGCAGTGCGCAGTACAAATGTCAACATGGGTGCAAACAGCATGGAGGAAGGGAGGGTGTAAGAAAATGACATGTAGTGGGCGCAATCTTGTTCTTTATCTGGATTTCTCTACTCATGCGTTGGCGCTGGGGGTTACGTATCTCTCTCCGACTGCACCGGCTGCCGAGAAAGCAGAACAGAGAAGACAAGTCAGAGACTTGACACGATCTGCGGGGGAGGAGTGGGAGTGTCCATGATTGTGGACGGGGGATTGGAATGCACATTGCGGGGTCGATCACAATGCGAACCGGTCTATTGCAGGGGGCAATCTTCTGGAAACGCCGACGACTCCAGTGGGCAGGGCTGTCTTGGACATGTTTGACACGTGCGGTTTAATACACATCGACAGCATGTATCGCATCGCACAACGGGGTACATGGAGACACGCGCAGTCTGGGGCTTGGTGCGAAAATGATTTCTTTGCTGGGACATCCACGGGCAGGAAGAAAGCGCTGGGCATCAGGACCCTCACGGTACCATTCTCCGACCACCGTGCCAAAGTGGCCACGGTTTCTCTGCGTGCGGGGACTGGCGCACGAGCACGAGAACAGCGCAAAGCACGATTCTTGTCATTGAAGCAGGAAAAGGAGACCGCCCTCCCCGTTCCTTTGCGTACGAATCGGTTGCTGGGGCCCTCGTCTGGCGCCAAGCAAGCAAGGCGAGAGTACGGAAGTCACATTCGCACTGCCCTGGGGGTCGCTCCACTTCCGGAGGAGATCGAGCCTCGTCCAACCCCTGGGTCTACGTCGCACACTGCGTGGCACATATACACAGATGGCTCCCATGACCCGAAGGGCCCGAACGCTACTGCAGGCTGGGGCGTTGTGGTATCTGCTCCAGGTACTGCCCCGCAGAGTTTCTCTGGCAGTGTGTCGACTGATCAGGAGGAGGGGTGGTGGGAAGGAGCGGAGGACCAAACAGACAACACTGGGGAATACACGGGACTCTTACGGGCGATGCAATATTGCGTAGATCGTATCTCTCCGACAATGCTCACCGAGGGGCAGCGGGTTTACGTTCACTACGACTCCCAACATGCCGCTGGAGCTGCAACAGGATCGACGGCAGTGCGCAGACACGTGGTGCTCGCGGCTGTCTTGGAAGATGCTTTTCGCACAGCCTCGGCAGGCCCCCCACTCAGTTTGCATTGGGTTCATGGTCACACTGATGTCCACGGCAACGAACTGGCCGACGAAGCTGCCGAACAGGGAGCTCGCGGAGTCTATCGTTTCTGGCCCGGGGCGGACGCCAGCGTCTCTGCTTCGCATTCCAGGGCGCTCTCCCATGGACACACAGAGCCGGCCAAGGAGTACGAGCGCCACCAACCTCGTACGTGGGAGGTTCTGTCTTCTCTCATGCGCACTGCAGCAGAACAGACAGTGGGCAGAGGGCGAGATGAGACTGTGGGTGTGCCGTACCTTCCTCGTGACTTGGATATGGTTCGCCACAAGAAGAAGCTGGTCGCCGAGGCCTGGCAGGGGGTCGTGGACGCTCCGGGGCCCGTCGAGATGCGCTCGGCCAAGGCTGCGCACAAGGCTGCCAAGACGGCGCTGTCCCGCTTCAAATGCAGAGCTCGTGCCCGATGGGTTCGCGACCGCATTCGGGGGCTGGAGCAGGCCGCTGGCCAGAGCGATCTCAGAGCCATCAACTCCATCATGGCCTCCATGGGCTTGGCAGACGAGGTGGGGCACGACCGGCGAGCCGGGCAGGGTTTCACCGTCGAGGAGGCCAAGGGCCAGGTCTGCAAACTTGGCGAGTCACCCGGCGAGGCATCGATCGACGTGCGCACGCACATACAACCACGACCGACCGAGGAGAGGCTGGGCTGGCGCCCTGCTGTGCATGAAGTGCGGAACGCCTTGCTGGGTATAAAACAAAGTGCAGCCAGCACCGACGAGATCTCCAAGATTCTCTTGACCGCCGGTGGCCCTGAGCTCCTCTACGAGTTCAGCGTGGTCGCGCAGCACATGTGGGACCAACCCCCAGATCAGTGGAGCCATCTTGCACACGAAGTGTACGGCGTCATGCTCTTCAAGGGCAAAGGGAGCCGTGCCGATGTGACGAAGTATCGGTGCATCATGATTATATCACTAGTTGCCCGGGTTATTGCCCGCATCATAGCACAGCGGCTGGCTGCATTTGCCGAGCGGGAGGACAGACTCCTCAGCAATCAGTACGGCTTCCGGCGGCATCGTTCGGTCCTTGGTCCCATCATGGTTCTCACGATCCTCCTGGAGATGGCAGCAGATGTGTCCCCCTCTGACGATGAACGCCTCATAGCTATTTTCGCGGATATCGAGAAAGCGTATCCGAGCACTGTGCGTGATGTGTGTTTTGAGTCTCTCAAAGTGCTCGGGGTTCCTGGCCGTGCTCTACATCTTCTGGAGTCGCTGCAGAGCCTGGCATTGTATCGCATCAGAGGGAAGGAGGGGTACTCATCCTCATTCCGGCTCTTCCGTGGTCTCAAGGAAGGGTGCCCTGCCAGCCCGGTCACATTCAATTTGTTGCACTCACAGATCATACGGCATTTTGAACAGGAGGCAGGGCAGGCGGGCTTAGGCGTAACCGTGGCTGACACCACCGAGACGCTACACTATCGCCGGCGTAGACGCCAGCAGGGGCCGCCTCCTGAGTCCACCACGCGCCGGTTGATCACCCTGCTGTTTGCTGATGACACGAACATTCTCACTCGCTTCCGTGACCAGCGACGGGCGGAAGAACTGCTGGAACGTATTCTGCTGGAGTGGGGTCTCAAGGTGAACCAGACCAAGTACGAGCGACTGATGAACGGCACCGACCATGGACAAAACGCTTCTGCTCGCTTTCTAGGTGCAATGCGCCGGGGTGACGGCGACTACGGCACGGACACCACCACGCGCCTCAACAGGGCGAAGGTTGCGTGGAACAAGATGTTCAAGCGCATGCCGGAGTGGGGGTTATCCGACAAGTTATTGGGGCAGCTCATACAAGCAACGGTGATGAACACGTTGATCTTTGGGTGCGAGGTCCGCCCGTTCTCGGCCAAGGAGATCCGCTCTTACGAGGTCTTCTGGAATCGGGTCGCGCGCGGGACGTGCCGACAGAAGATTCGGGAGATGCACGACGATCATGTTACGATGGAGGATCTGCGGCGACGGCTGGGAGTACCTACAGTCAAGACGGTCATCGAACTACGACAACTCAAGTGGTTGGGTAACGTAGCACAACTCCCACCAGAGCGCTTGGAACGACAGGCGCTGTCGTGGATCTTAGCTCCAGAGTGCACTCTTCCAGCCCGAAGTGGACGCAGACAGGCCCTACGCCCCTACTACGCTCGTCTGCTTCGCTCAGTCCGGTCGCTCGTCGACGAGCCTCTCCGTGCAGCCTGGCCTGGGTCGAAGTGGCCGGCGCTCGCGGCACGTGGCGCGCCCTGTGCAAGGCCCGCCGGAAGGAGCTCGATAAGGTGGCCCAGGGCACTACCTGGGAGGAGAAACACCGACGGCTCGACCGGGAAGCGTCGACCAGAGCAGCACGACGCACTACAGTGGAGGGCATTGTCCTGGACGAGCGTGGAGTGGGTAAATGTCCACATTGTGAGGCTGAGTACGTGAAAGCCGGTCTTCTGTCACATGTACACCAGTGTGCGCGCAAGACTCCTGAGCAACGGGCGTACGCGGCATCTCAGAGACGGAAACGCTTGGAACAGATGCAGGCACACGCTGCTCAACCAGTTGGCGGCCCTGCGGCTGGGGCACACAATCCGCCCCGAGCGCCCCCTCCAGCACAACCGCTGCCCGACGCCGACCCCGCCAGGCTGGCCGCGCGGAGCGCTCTCCGACAGGCCGTCCGGGAGCACGTGGGACAGGCGAAAGCGGTCCAACAGGCCAGGGCCAAAAACGATTCGGCTGCTTCTTCCGACGGGGCCCGGCCTTGGGAGGGACACATCCAATTCAGCAAATCTGCCGCTTACCGACACCGGCTCGCTGCTACATTACAACAGGAGGAGGGGGGGGCGGGAGGAGGCGAAGGAGGAGGTGATGGAGGACCTGCACCAGCACCCGCAGTTGCTCAGCCCCCAATGCCACCGCCGCCAGCTCCGCACCCAGTACAACGCCGTCTACGAGGCAAACAACGACCAGCGCTGGC